>CM019064.1:155416731-155581033 GCA_009667805.1 Leptobrachium leishanense | reverse complement strand
GACAGTATGAGTCTTATGAACATAATATCCAAGATCAGCATCCCATTGTACCCCAGGAAAGGATTATAGCCGCTACCACGATTAGTGTCTCGTCTCCTCTAATGAAAAGGTTGCAGAAAGTCCAGGGCGCAGCTCCTGGGGGAAAACCTCCTGCGAGACTCTTTGTACCTGAGAACGAAAGAGAGGAAGTACTTAACATCTATCACGATAATAAAACTTCCGGGCATATGGGTATCACCAAGACTGTGTCTAGTATCAGTAAACTCCTCTGGTGGCCCACGTTGCGCCGAGATGTCAAAGATTACATTGCCGTGTGCGAAGTGTGCACAAGGCAGAAAAGTCCCAAAACAGCACCCATTGGCTTACTCCAGCCTTTGCCGATCCCCGAACGACCCTGGTCACATGTAGCCATGGATTTTATAGTAGAGTTACCTGAGTCAAGAGGGAATACAGTGATACTTACGATCATAGATCGATTTTCCAAGATGGGTCACTATGTTCCTCTTCGGAAACTACCTTCGGCAGCTGAACTGGTGCCCATATTCATTGCCAACGTGGTCCGCATACACGGTGTCCCTCTGGAGATTGTCTCTGATAGGGGGACCCAATTCATCTCCGGATTCTGGAGAGGGTTCTGTAAGAACGTAGGGATAGACCTCTCTTTCTCTTCGGCTTATCACCCCCAGACCAACGGAGCAGCAGAACGAGCAAACCAAAATATAGAGAAATATCTCAGGTGCTTTATCTCAGAACAACAAGATAACTGGTCAGACCTGCTACCATGGGCAGAATATGCTTTGAACAGCGCAGTGAGTGAATCCACAGGACATTCTCCTTTTTTCGCTGTTTATGGTTTTGATCCTCCCGTGCTCCCCGCCACGTTTCCTGATACCACGATTCCTGCTTTAGATGAGCAACTGGCATCATTGAAAGAGACTTGGGGGAGAGTGAGACGGGCACTGGAGGAGAGTAGTGCCATCCAGAAAACTAAGGCCGACAGACACAGGAGGCAGGCACCCGTGTATCAAGTTGGGGACAGGGTTTGGCTGTCTTCACGTAACATCAAGCTCTTAGTGCCTTCCATGAAGTTGGCTCCTAGGTATATCGGTCCCTATAAGATTCTACGGCGACTCAACCCTGTCTCCTATGCTTTGGCGTTACCCCCCCATTTTAAGATACACAATGTATTCCATGTAAACCTTTTGAAGCCGTTGTTATGTAACCGGTACACCAAAGTCCATGCTCCACCGCCTCCTGTCTCTGTGGAGGGCGAGGAGGAATTCGAAGTTAAGGCCATTCTGGGTGCCAGGATGTCTAGGGGGTCTTTGCAGTACTTGGTCGATTGGGTGGGTTACGGTCCGGAGGATCGTTCTTGGGTACCGGCTGCGGAAGTCCATGCTCCTAGGCTAGTGAGGGCCTTCTATTTGGCGCACCCACGTGCCCCTGGGGGTCGTCCAGTGGCCGCCCCTGGAGGGGGGGGTTCTGTCACGGTGGGTCAGGGGATGGGGCGCCTGGCAGCAGCTTCCTCGCTGCTCGCTGGCCAGGCGCCGAATGTAAACGCTTCCGGGTGCGCTCACGTGGGACGCCGAGGGGCGGGGCCTGGCGTTGTGGCGCGGACCCGCCGGGTTTAAAACCCAGTATCACCATTACACCGATGCCCTGACGTGGTATTCACCTCCCGCAGAGCTCTTGTGTATTTGGCTATCTCCTGTGTATGACCCTTGGCATTGGCAAACGAATCCTCCTGTGTATAACCCTTGGCATTGGCAAACGAATCCTCCTGTGTATGACCCTTGGCATTGGCAAACGAACCCTCCTGTGTATGACCCTTGGCATTGGCAAACGAACCCTCCTGTGTATAACCCTTGGCATTGGCAACGAACCCTCCTGTGTATGACCCTTGGCATTGGCAAACGTACCCTCCTGTGTATGACTCTTGGCATTGGCAAACGAACCCTCCTGTGTATAACCCCTGGTATTGGCATTTACTCTGCTCTAGGTTCTGCCCTTAACGTTGGTACCGAGGTCAGTCTATGTGGCACCCTAAGCACGCATCAGATTACCTCTGCTATTACTAAAGTCCTAGGGAGGACTTGTGATCTGTTCTGTACCCCTGTCTGGTGTTTCCCTTTCTTTATCTGTTACCTGCTTCATTGTCTATATAGCTTTGCCGACCATTCAAGGATCGGAAGAGTAGAAAGGGAGCTACATAAAGAGATCAATATCTTGGTAGTCAGAAGGATTCGTGACAATACTCTATTCCATACCTCTGTCTGGTGTTACCCCTTGTTTATCTATTGTCTGGTTAATTGTCTTCCTAGTTTTACCGACCATTCAAGGATCGGAAGGGTAGAGAGCGGTCTGCGTAAAGGGACCACACTTTTGGTAATCAGAGGGATCCGTGACATGGGGAGTGTAATACCAGAACGTTAGTAGCTTGTAAGATGTCTCGATCACCTTAAATGCTCGGGAGCCATACAAGGTAAGGTAAAAGGTCTTAGCCCATATCTCAGGTGTAAAGCAGTGGCGGAAGTACCAGGGTCGCAGCGGTCGCAGTTGCGACCGGGCCCTGGCATTCCGCCACTGGAGGGGGGCCCAGCGCCGCCGCCAGATTCCAGCAAAAAGCACCGGAATCCAGGAGCAGCGCCGCCGGCTGTTCCCCTCCCTGCGAGCGGCCCGCTGGCTTGCAGCTTGGCCACTCGCGTGGGATGGAACTAGCTGACCAGCGCACGAGATCTCGCGAGAACTCAGCTGTGCTGGTCAGGTGGTTTCCGGTGAGCGGCCAGGCTGCATGCTTTCAGCGGCCGCTCACCACGGACAGAGGAGCCAGAGAGGAGCCTGAGGTGAGCTGGGGGGCCCTATATACCCATAAGAGCTGGGGGGCCCTATATACCCATAAGAGCTGGGTCTGGGCGCAAATCTATCCATGTGCTGGGGCAGTATATCCATGAGCTGGGGGCAAATATATCCATGAGCTGGGGCAGTATATCCATGAGCTGGGGCAGTATATCCATGTGTGGGGCAGTATATCCATGAGCTGGGGCAGAATATCCATGAGCTGGGGGCAAATATATCCATGAGCTGGGGCAGTATATCCATGAACTGGGGCAAATATATCCATGAGCTGGGGGCAAATATATCTATGAGCTGGGGGCAAATATATCCATGAGCTGGGGGTAAATATATCCATGAGCTGGGGGCAAATATATACAGGAGCTGGGGGCAAAAATATCCATGTGTGAGCTGGGGCAATATATCCATGTGTGGCCTGGGGGCAATATATGTCCATGTGAGCTGGGGGCAATATATATGTCCATGTGAGCTGGGGCAATATATATATCCATGTGAGCTGGGGGCAATATACAGTATATATCCGTGTCAGGCAATACTATCTTTTTTATATTGCAGGAAAAAAAAAAGTAAAAATATAGATTTTTTGGGGGGGGGGGGGTTGGGGGGGCCCTTCATGGATTCTTGCACCGGGGCCCTCAGGTTTCTAGTTACGCCACTGGTGTAAAGTCAAGTTCTAGGATCATCTCCCAGCGACCGCACAAAGGCGGTAGTGAGGTATCACGTTTCTGGAGGAGAGCATATATGGTAGAAACGCTCTTAGAGAGTGGTAAGGCAAGTTTACAGAAGGTTTTGAAGGGCGTGAGTGGACGCAGGGGGCGAAAACCCTTCGGAAGAGATTTCACAAAATGTCGCAATCGATGGAGAGCAAATCTGTCTCCAAAAGATAGAGTGTCGCCGCCGTCAGAGGATCCGGGTATAGCAACCACATCATCCTGAAGCACCTGAAACAGAAACAGCCTAGTCCCATCCGTAAATCGACGATGTAGGCTAGTTCCTATTCCCGGGCAAAATCCTGGGTGGTGCTGGAGAGGCAAAAGCGGTGATAAGGAGGGTGATAGACCAAATAGGCCCCTGATCCTCCACCACACCAAAAGCGTGTCCCTGTATAAACCAGAGGGAGGTACGTCAGGTCTCAAGAGTTGTAAGGGCAACCATGGCGCGGTCCACAAGGGTCTGCATGCGAGTCTCTCCTCCAGGTCCAGCCATAATTTGTCTGACCCAATGAGCATCCAATCTATAATCCTTGTTAATTGTGCTGCGTAAAAATAAAGCTTTGCATCAGGCAGAGCTAATCCGCCCTCCAGCCTCGGGCGACCTTTAGGCCATATAAAGGAAAGAAAGATAGAATCCAATTCCTTAAAAAACAGGCACGTTAGAGAAAAGGGCAGTGCTTGGAGCACATATAGGAGGCGGGGCATTACGTTCATTTTTAGGATGCTGATTCTGCCCAGCCACGAAAGGGGAAGGCGAGTCCACGAGGATAAGTCTGAACGAAAGTCTCATAACAACTGTCCATAGTTGTGTCCGTACATGCCATCCGGGGTATGCGAGATCCATATACCTAAGTACTTAAGTCGAGATTCACACCACTGAAAGGGGAAATGGGATCGGGCATGTGAGACATCCAGTGGAGACATGTGAATGCCCATCATGTTTGATTTGTCATTATTTATTTTATAACCGGACAGTTCACCAAAGATCCATTCCTGATATGGTCCAAGAGACATGGCATGGAGTTTCTAGAGTTTGGGAGGAGAAATAGTAAGTCGTCAGCATATGCTGATACTTTGTGAGTTCGTTTGGCACCCTGAATGCCCTGGATTGTGTCATCTCGGCGGATTGCCTCCAAAAAAGGCTCCAGGAATAGGGCAAAAAGGAGAGGGGATAAGGGGCAGCCCTGTCTGGTCCCATTAGAGATAGGGAAAGAAGGGGACAGTGCCCCGTTCACCCTAATCCGCGCCGTGGGTGAGTCGTACAGCGAGCGCACCCACGTCATGAAGTGCGTGGGGAGACCAAAGGATTCCAGCGTTTCGGAAAAGGAAAGGCCAGCCGACCTTGTCAAAGGCCTTCTCCGCGTCTGTAGACAAAAGGAGAAGGCCTTGTTTGGTGATGGAAGTCAGTGTAACAGCGTTCAGAACTCTTGTGGTCGCATCCCTCGCCTCCCTCCCAGGGACAAATCCTACCTGGTCAGCTTTTACCAATGTCGGCAGGACATTCTTAAGTCTGTCAGCAAGGATCCTAGCCAGGATCTTAACATCGTAGTTCAGTAGTGAGATGGGCCTAAAATGTTTACACTCCGTCAAGTCTTTGTCGGGTTTAGGGATTACCGCAATATGTGCTGTCAGGGTATGAGGAGAGAATTTCGAGCCTGTCCTCCTTGCGTTAAACATTGAGAGTAAGGGAGATGAGAGGGTCTGGGGAAAGGCCTTATAATATTCTACTGGGAAGCCATCTGGGCCGGGGCATTTATTATTCTTGATGTGTTTAAGAGCCCCTACAAGCTCCTCCAAGAGAATAGGGTCGTCTAAAGAGGACGCCTGGGTCTCTGAAAGGCGACGAGTTACGTTGTCCTTCAGGCACTGGTGTATTTTGGCCTAGGCCGACTAGGCCCAGGCCTAGGGCGGCACTTTCCAGGGGGCGGCGGCCCGCACTGGGTGGCCCCACCCCTAAAAAAAACTTTACAAAAAAATGGAGATTTCATTGAGATTTCACTAATTTACACTTTCAATTTCACTTTCCAGGGGGCAGCAAGAAACCTCACCACTAAATGGGTTACTCACAGAGCACCGAAATGACGCCAACTTTTTGGTGTTCTGTAGTTCCCTGCACTTCGGGGAATAAAATTTCCCCACCCTGCAGTGAATTCACCATTCACCGCAGGGTCCCCAAAGTGCATGGAGTCGGCCGCTGAATGCTGCCACCGCAAACCCGTGGCCTGCTGTTTTCAAAAGAACTACTGAACGAAAATGTCTGGAATTTACATATAAGATCCTATGATTGATAATAAAAAGTTCTGTTACAGAAAAAAGAAAAACTGCTATTAAAAAAAAGGGGGGAATTTTGCCCAAAAAAATCAGAAAAATGACTAAAAGGTACTAAAAAAAAAATCAATAGTAAAGACTTTTTACTGCAGATTAAAATAATAAATGATTTATTAGATATTGCATAAAAACGGGAATATTTTTAACATTGAAACCTATGGGGTTCGCCTGAATAAACCTGCTGATTGAACCACCGAACATCAGGGCATTTCACTGCCATTTCTCTGAGTCTCAGTACCACATGACTGGCTGAACCACGTGAAACGCATGCGCGCAGCTGCCCGCCCTTTCATTAACACAGACTCTATTCTGGACTGAACACCCAACGGGAAGGGAATCAAAGCTACAGTGCACCCTCTGGAAGTGGCACCCCACTGCTGACAAGATGGCTCCACAGCATAATTGCTGTGTGCTCATATACACTCGGTTTGCTGGGAGTTTTACTGCAGTGGATTCTGATGCACTCATACACACCGCACATTGCATTGCTGGGAGTGGGAACTCAAAATAAAATATGAATTTTCAATAATTTACAACGTGTAAAGTGTTTTTTTTCACATTTTAACATGCGAGCAATTGCGGTTATATTTTATATGGGGTGCGCTTGTTAAAAAAATTAGAAATGGGGTCTCGTTACATTTTTTTGGGGGAAAATTACGCGATTTTTAACAAACGCACCGCATACAAAAATCGTTAGTGCAGCATCATTTTTCACATTATAATTGAAATGGGAACAATATTGCTGCATTAACAAACCAAAAAAAAGAAAAAAACATGTTTATTTATTTTTTTAGAATTTTTTAAAATATTTTTTTATTTTTATTTTACATTTTTTTAAAAAAAAAAATTTTTCATGGTCATGTTTGGTATCGTTGGAACGGCCATGCTCTGGCCGATCCAACAGTACCAAACATTAACCCCTAGCTGCCACGGATCGGGAGATAGGGGGTTCATTGGAACCCCCTATCTCCACCATTGGTGGCAGTTAGGGGTTAACTCCAGGACTGGCGTCATCGTGCTATGCACGATGACGCCAGTCCTCAGGGGGAGTTCCTGGAGGCTTGGCCGACATCCAAAATGTCGGCCAGCTCCAGGAAAGGATCACGAACCGGCGCTTTTCAGCGCCGATTCGTGATCCGGCCCCCATGGGGTTAATGCCAGGTACCGTTAGGAAGGGCAGGCTGTGCCCTTCCAAACGGTGCCTGTATTAACCCTCTGCACCCCGGCGATCTGGAGGGAGAGAGGTCCGAAGGACCTCCCCCCTCCCTTTCAGGCACCTCCTCCGCACACGCGGGGGGGGCGCCTGAATTAGATGTCATCGCGCCGCCGCGATGACATCTAATTGTGCCGGCGGCGGTTCCGGGTGCTGGGCTGACATCGAGGATGTCAGCCCACACCGGGGGGCACAGCGATCGGCCGGAATCCGGCCGATCGCTGGCTGCAAAGGGAGGACGCGCTCAGCGTGTCCTCCGCATGGAACCCTACCTACGGGTGGACGCGCTGAGCGCGTCCTCCGCAGCGAAAGGGTTAAAAAAATTTAATAATATGATCTGTTACAAAAATATATTATTTAAAAAGAAATTAAGAAAAAAAAAAGGGTCGCCTAAAAAGTACAAGAAATACAAAAATGTTTTATGAAAAAATAAAAAGGATTTTTGCTAAAAAAGAGAAAAAATAAACAGGGCACTATTACATTCCTAATGCAAATGTTAACGCTCCCCGCATTAAAGTTTGCTGCGGTATTTACCGCATATTACAATCCAAACGCAAACGGGTTAAAAAAAACATTTGCGTTTGGTACCTTGCGCTGCGCGAGGTTACTGTACTTTGTGCTCCCTATGTTTAACATGGGGAGCGCAAAGTGTTAGTCAGCGCTCGTATTACAAAGTCCTAGCGCTGAGTAACGCCTGGCTCTGGTCAACGAAAAGTTAACCAGAGCCAGGACTTGGTCTTAACGGATTCCGCTTCTGCAGAATCCATTAACACCAGCTTTAAAAATAAAAAAACGAAGCGCATACTCACCTCCTGTCCCGCGGCGAGGACCGCAGCTCTGTCCGCCTCCACCGGCTGGCGGGAGCAGGGAAAGACTGGGGGAAAAAGTCCCCCCAGCCTCTCCCTGAGTATCCCTACGCAGACCGGCTGGATCTCGCGATGCGAGGTCCGGCTGGTCACGTGACCGGCAGGGAGGAACTCAATGGAGTCCTATGGACTCCAGCGAGTGGATGCTCGCGGCTGCGCTCAGCGCTGCCACGAACATCCTGAAGTTTTACGCTCGATCACAATACAGGCAGCATTTTTTGCGGCTGCATTGTAATCCAGCATTAAAATGCGGGCGGCAAGGGGGGAAACTGCAGGCACAGTTTTTCCTCCCTTGCGCCCGTGCTTTTTTAACGCTAAGAGCGTAATAGAGCCCACAGTCTTTTAATTTAAAAAAAAGCTATTATGTTTTTACATTGAATCCTATGGTTTTCGCCTGTTTAAACCTGACGAACCGAAACACTGAGAATCAGTTCATTTTGCTGTAATTTGGGTGTAATTCAGCACTCTGTGAATAGACAAATCGATAGTTATCTCTGGGACAAATAGACAGCTTAAAGGCTTATTCAAAGAGAGCCTAATTGGCCACCGAATTGCACCGAATGGTGAGTTTCCCCATACGGAGCATTTCCTTAGCAATTCGGCTATTTAAAAAGCTGGGGATTCGCCAAATATTGCAGATAGAGAAGCAATGGTTAATCTATTCAGAGAACGCCAAACAGCAGGGGAAAGTTGGTGAAATCCCCAGATTTTCAGTGGTTTCATTCAACAGGTTTAAACAGGCAAATCCCATAGGTTTCAATGTAAAAAAATTCCCCATTTTTATAAATTATTTATTCATCCATTTATTCTTTTTATATTCAGCAAAAAAACTTTTTATTAATTTATTTATTAGAATTTTGTTGGTATTTTTGGGGATTTGTTATAGATTTTTTTTAAATGGTGTTTTTATTCTGTAACAGACCATTTTATTGTTATTTATAGGACCTTATATATTATTTCCAGGCATTTTCATTCATTAGTTTTGTTTTAAATGCCTTTGAAATATTGTGGTATATATTTTTTTTTTTTACCCTTGTTTGGTGGCTGGTCAGCTTTTTTTGGTGGATGATCGGATCGATTCAGCGATTTTGCGGCTTTGTTCGGTATCAATTTGGCAGTGTTCGGTGGGTCAATTCGGTGCACTTCGGGGACCCTGTTTTGAATGCTGAACTCACTGCAGGGTCGGCGATTTCAGCTTGCCATAGTGCGCCGAATGAAAGAGCACTGAAATTTCATTGAATAACCACTTTAATAAGTACACAAATTGCCCCGAAATTGCACCTATTGTGAGATACATCTATCGGTAGTCATTTGGTACAATTCTCTGGAAAATTTGAACCGGTGTCACCGAATTGCACCATATTTTGCTGTCAATTAACTAGAATTTGGCTTGTGGAGTAGACAAATTGGCCCAAAACTGCACAGAACAGTGAAATTCACCGTCCGGCGCACGTCAGGGTCAATTCGGAGGTTAGTGCATAAGCTCTATGATTTATAAGAATGTAACGCATTGGGTTGGATTCGAGAGAAATTGCTATTTGGAAAAATGTAAAATAAAGGACTACAGTGTAATAATTACATCCATGAGGTTTTCATATTTAACAATAAAATACACAATAAATAAAAATAATCCCCATGTGATGAGTCTGCTGGATTTTACTAGAAAAAAATGACAGAAATAAAGAAACTAAAAATAATGCATTAGAAACTAAGCGACACCAAGAGCAAAGGGAATTAAAACTAAGAAAGTATATATTATTTTCATACAAGAAGCCATTCTCCTCATTGGGTTTCCAGACTAGTTTTAGCTGGTTTGAGAAAATTGTATGTTTTCCCATTTCCCCCTTTCTTTCCCTATACGCCCTGTGTATCACATTATACAGTGTGATTCCTCAGCCTGTTACTGTTGCACACCTTCTTTGCATGTGTCGCTTGCATTTATGGACACATTGTATCGCATGGAAGTAATACCTCAGTATTAATAATCAGTAATAATCAGACCTAAGGACGGAGGAAGGGCACTTGTCGAGCACCATTTATCAATGAGATGTCCAAAAGATGCTGTCTTTATCAGCTGCTGGTCCAGAGGAAGGAGAAAAAAGTTGGACGACCTTTGAGTCAGGTGTTGCAAGAAAAAAATTCCTTCCTGACCCCGTGTTAGGGCGGCAGGCTCCCCAGTATATCTGTGTGACCCTGGACCTCCTCTTTTAGACGAGAAAACGTAATCCAAATTATGTAATGCAGTCTGGATCCTTGTAGGTCACGCCCTCCACTGCGTTGCTCCTCTTTACTCAAACCATGGTGTAATTAAATGATGTTAATTTAACCCACCCAGTCAGCGACCCATTCAAAGTCGCGGAAAGATTCTTGTGCTTCCTCCGTCAAACTTTCCTCCTGGGGGATCAATATGGGAGCAATAGAGGTAAAGCGTCTGTCAAAATTGGTGATATCCTCTAATCCACAGATGGTCGCCACAAAAGGAGGTGTCACTGCCCTGTCAAGTCACTTCACTGTGTTTCCTGTATGAATTAAAAAGGGTTAAAAGAAATAAGTGAGATAAATGGTGAATACAAAGCGTGGGATAAATGTAAAAAATCACAAATATTAAACATCAGATCCCAGAAACCCTGCCATAAAAAGTCGCATTCTGTAACGATCCCACGAGCATTCACTAAACATTCATTAAATTCTTTGATATATCTCTGTCAGTGTGTTATACAGAAAATCCATTGTGTGTCAGTGTGCTATACAGAAAATCCATTGTGTGTCAGTGTGCTATACAAAAAATCCATTGTGTGTCAGTGTGTTATACAGAAAATCCGTTGTGTGTCAGTATGTTATATAGAAAATCCGTTGTGTGTGTTATACAGAAAATCCGTTGTGTGTCAGTGTGTTATACAGAAAATCCGTTATGTGTCAGTATTTTATATAGAAAATCCGTTGTGTGTCAGTATGTTATATAGAGAAATCCGTTGTGTGTCAGTGTGTTATACAAAAAATCTGTTGAGTATCAGTGTGTTAATCGGCTCCGTTGTTGAATCAATTCATTATTAAAAAGTTTTTTTCTGCTTCCCCCAATCTTCATAAAATTTCCATTCTACAAAAAATGTTTGCACAACAAAAAAATTATGCGTTATCCTACCATTCGACCTCTGGGACTGGAACGTTGTCCAAGTGATAGTCTTCCTTCTAGTTCTCTTCTTCTCCCCCTGGGATGATATCATTTTTCCATTTTGGGGAGTTCCAGCTGATTTATTTCTTCAGATGGAGGAAGACTAGCCATGTCCACGTTGACCTCTTCCAGCTCAAGTGATACTTCTTCTGCTGGAATGGAAACATTGTCCATGTGGCGCAATTCTATCTCAGTCACTGCTTCATTTCCAGGATGGATTTCATTCTGCTCATTCAGATCCTCACACTTCCCTGGAAGACTCAGTGCTGGTCGCTCGGCAGTGCCGGCGTTGATGAATTGGAGTTCTTCGTTGCAATTTTTCAGCAAGGTCGTCCACAAGTTGCAGTTTCCGTTCCATGAGTTTTCAGAGTCTTGCAGAATTGGTTTTCTCTTCTTGCGCCATGCTTATTTCACATTGGACTTTCTCTTGCATCTCAGCAAGATTCAGCGGGGTATTGGGGGCCGCGATGTTTGCTGACCCACCGTCACCCGCTATGGCTCCATCGGTGCGCTTTGGACCTTCAGCAGCCTTTGGATGTTCTGGAAATAAAGAAAATAAATATTAAGGGATTAATTCAGAAAACCATGTCCTATCCATCAATTTCACTTCATTTAGCTTAACGTGTGTCACGATGATACGTTGTAAAGGTGGGACTCTTCAGCCTTATTCCAAGTGGAAAGACAAACCGGTGATGGTGCCTTGTGAAAATACCGGTAACGATAGTATCTCATTATCACTAGCAGTGCAGCCCGGGAATCACACATCAAGTGCAGATATAAATCACTCGGGGCCTCCTGACACATGTGATAACATTGCATCAAGTGATTAATTCCCTCTGATTATTTTTTTCCCCATTGAAAAGCTTTTCATATAGAATAGCGCTAACGATATCACCTTCCAAGTGCGGCCGCCCAGCAGAAAGACACTGCAGATACTGTTATTATTGTATGCCAAATGAGGTGTGGGTATACAGGTATGCCTCGTATACTTGATCATATCGCAGAGTAACTCCATTTAACGTTATAGATTTTCATGTATTACAATCATTAAGGCAAAAAAACTATAAATTCTCCCTATTACGGCTCAGTTTTCAGACCATCCGGTTTATTAGTGGGTCGGCTCATAATTTAAGGAGCAGATATAGGATATCATGAGCAGCGGCGCCACTGATATTCCCTGCCGGAGTTCATAGGACGCCATGAAGACTTGCACAATCCAGTAGGTTCATGCAGTGTCAGTGGAAGGACACTGACAGACTATTTGCTCTCTGTGTCCTTCACTTTGTGGAGAGAAGAATTGGCATATTGTGCTTCTCTGCTGATGGAATGAGGGGTAAATGATGATTTTTATTGTTTATTTTAAAGATTTTTAAGTCATTCTGCATTTGCAAAAACAGTTTGGACTTGATTTTGTCAGCTCCATTATACGTTAGTGGATGGAGTGATATGGGATCCTAGGAGCTGTTTATTTCTGGCCGATAACCAGAGACTTGTGATCAATGGGTTTTTTGCACCATTAGTGTAACATGAAGCATATCTTGCAAAATATCCCCCTCCATCCCACCAAGCACAGGATACCAATACAGTGTGATACAGTGTGACACATGAACGCTCTAATACACACCCAGACCAACTGGATGGAGATAGAGGGGAGGAATGTCCTGCTGTGGGACGTGATCCGCAAACCGTGAGACAGCCGCGATAACAGACCCACAGCTAATGCCATGTTACCCTGTATGTTACATTTATAGGAGTAAAATGCGTTGGCTCTTAGTAAGCCACAGGACAGCGTCTCAATAAGTTATAAATTACACAGTGATTAGCATTTTGTAACATATAGCATTAGCTGTGCTTTCTGACAGCACATTAACTGGAACATAACTCTACATAATGAAATGAATGAAGGTGTCCGTAACGTACCTGGAGGCTGCCTACGTCCATGCCGGAAATTGTCACCACGTACCGAAGGTAAGGGATGCTAAAGAGACGGAGAAGAAGATAATCAGAAAACCACAGAAACATTAAGAAAATAAATCAAACATTCAAATCATGACTGATGTCAAGAAAAGGAGTGGATATTTCATGGCTTATCCGCTAAATAGTGAGCTGTAAGAATGAACGCACAGAGCTTTATAGGAGAGGTGATTTGTAAGGGAGGAGGTAATAGATTTTAAGCTAAAAAGTCAAAATTCAATCATTTAAAAATTTGTATCCATTAGACATGTGCACAGCCCAAATTTTCTGATTGGATTCAGAATCTTTTCGATATTTTGAAATCTATAAAAATTGGAGACAACTCAAGTGTGCGATAAATGTGTGAGATTCCAGCATTTAGACGAGCGCTATATTATTAGACTATATAATAATGTATATTAAGCAAAACGTTAGGTTACTTTTAGAGTTAGGGTTACTATTTCTGCTTGTTCTATGTTCAGGGTTAGGGTTACTATTTCTGCTTGTTTTATGTTCAGGGCTAGGGTTACTATTTCTGCTGGTTCTATGTTCAGGATTAGGGTTACTATTTCTGCTTGTTTTATGTTCAAGGTCAAGGTTAGTTCTAGAATTAGTTTTTAGATCCAAACAAAATTAAATCCTTTATAAAGCGCAATGTTTTCTGCTCAAAATCAGATTATTTGAACTAGGGTTGCACCGATACCGATACTAGTATCGATATCGGTGCCAATACCGGGTACTGCAGGAGTACTCGGTACTTGTGCAGTACCCCCGATATTTTCCCCCGATACCAGAAGCCGGCATTGAGCCGGCTTGCCTACATCTGAGCGGCTTGGGCGGCTGTTCGAATGCTCTATCGGCATTCGGACAGCCGCCCCTGGAGCTCTCCGGCATACTTACCTTCCCAAGCGACGCCGGGAAAGTTTCCACGCTTCCGCACGTTGAAGGACCCCAGCCGCGATCACGTGGGAGTCCCACGTGATCGTGGCTGGGGTCCTTCAACGAGCGCACGCACGAAGACTTTGTCGGCGTCGCTCGGGAAGGTAAGTATGCCGGAGAGCTCCAGGGGTAGCTGTCCGAATGCCGATAGAGCATTCGAACAGCTGCCCCATGTCTGGTCTGGGGTCTGAGCTGGGGGTAATATCCATGAGAGCTTGGGGCATTATCCATGAGCTGTGGGGGAAAATATCCATGAGCTGGGGGCACATCCATGAGCTGGGGGCATATCCATGAGCTGGGGCAGTATCTATGAGCTGGGGCAATATCCATGAGCTGGGGCAATATCCATGTGCTGGGGCAGTATCCATGAGCTGGGGCAGTATCCATGAGCTGGGGGCAATATCCATGTGCTGGGGCATATCCATGAGCTGGGGCAGTATCTATGAGCTGGGGCAATATCCATGAGCTGGGGCAATATCCATGTGCGGGGGCAGTATCCATGTGCTGGGGCAGTATCCATGAGCCGGGGGCAGTATCCATGAGCTGGGGCAGTATCCATGAGCTGGGGGAAATATACATGTGCTGGGGCATATCCATGAGATGGGGGCAATATCCATGTGCTGGGGCAGTATCCCTGAGCTGGGGGCAATATCCATGTGCTGGGGCATATCCATGAGCTGGGGGCAATATACATGAGCTGGGGCAATATCCATGAGCTGGGGCAATATCCATGAGAGCTGGGGGCATTCTGTATATATATATCTCGGGGGGATATAAAACTCACTGCAAATTGGAGCCCTAAACCCCACTGTAATGAAAAGTTTAAATAGATTACTGCCGCATTACAGCTGCCAGAGAGGGCCAGAATACAGGGAGCACTCTGGGGGTCACTCAGTGCTGTACAGGGATACGATTCAGGGGGTTATAATGAGTGAAAATATCTGTACAGTACAGATACAAGGTGTTACTGTAATCTCCCGTTTCAGGCATTATGTCAAATACAGATATTATTTTTATATTCTATTGCTATTTGTTGGAAGCTGCATTGCTAATAATCTCATTATGATCACTAGAAATCACCAAGAGCAGGAGATCTGAGCATTTTTATTATTTATCTTTATTACAGTTATTGTATCTAACACTGTTACCGGAATCCACCTGGCTCACTCGGGAGAAAGTCGGGCCGGCGCGGACAATGAATGGCTGGACACGAGTATCTTCGGAAAAGGCGAACTTTATTGTGACGTCACCAATGCTCAGACCGGATTGAATCACAAACACTGAGCCCCGAATACATTCCAACATAGCATTTTATACAGTGAATAGATAATCAGGTACATCCCAATTAGCCCACCCCACGGTGACACTATCCCACCCCACGTGGGTCTGTACCTTCCCCTTTCAGAATACAAAGACATTCCACAAATTGGCAGTAAATTGGCAGCTTTCACATTATAATGACAATTGGATAATTTAACACTCGGCCAGATCCTGACTCTACCCGCCTCCCTGTAACTTGTTTGTGGTGTTTACTGATAAGTAGACATGTGCATTCGTTTTAGTACTAAAACGATTTAGTCCGAATTTTGGGATAATTTAGTTTAAGTATGACTCAAGAGAAACGAAACTGCTCAGTACAAAAAACAAAAGAAACTAAAATAAAATGCACTACATTTTAGTTTCAGTCCTTTTTGTGATATTACATTGATGAGTGAAGGAGACCAGCAATGAAGAGCGCAACATTGCAACATTCGAAGTTCTGCACCCTCCACATGCCAATGCAGTAGGATGTTCTATACAAAGAGGGGCATTAATTAATGCAGTAGGATGTTCTATACATTATACAGAGAGGGGTATTAATGCAGGAGGATGTTATATACATTATACAGAGAAAGGTATAAATTGAGGAGGATGTTCTATACAGAGAGGGACATTAATTAATTCAGGAGGATGTTCTATATATTATACAGAGAGGGGTATTAATTAATGCAGGTGGATGTTGTATACATTATACAGAGAGGGGTATTAATTAATGCAGGAGGATGTTCTAAACATTATACAGAGAAGAGCCTTTTTTTTTAGCCCTTTAAATCCAGTGGCTGTGAGCGCTGAGATCGGCTGCTTGTTACATTCTCTCTCAGTACAATGTATCAGGCTCAGCAGTTACAGTAACTGACTGTAACAGCGCTCAGAGTTTCAGTAAAACAAGGAAATAATATTGTTCTAACCTCTTATATATAAAAATATTATTTACTAGTTTTACTGAAACTCTGAGCGCTGTGATGAGCAGCAGTCAGTTACTGTAACAGCTTTGCCTGACACGGGGCAGTATTACAATGTTGGTGCTAATTTAACCAGAGCTGTTGTAAACTGAAAACCTCCATAGGCTATAATGGCTCTGGGAAGTTTACAACAGCTCTGGTTAAGTGAGTACCAGCTATGTAATATGGCCCACATTGTGCTGAGAGTGAGAGATACTGTAACAAGCATCGATCTCAGCCTTCTGAGGAGCCACTACAATAGTAATTGTATCCACTGGTTTTCGAATGAACGAAATTAGTTTTCATACTAAAGAACTGAAAACGAATTTCTTTAGCAACTAAATAATTTGCATTTTAGGACTAATCCATTAGTTCAAAACGAAATTTTGTGCTGTGCACATGTCTACTGATAAGCAGCCAGATGGCTTATCATCCATCTTTGTTCTTGTCCCTAGCTCTCTGACCTTGATGTAACTAATCTACATCCTGACACTTCTGCTAGTTTCTGCCCGGATCTTGTTAATTTAATTGCTCTGCCTGTTAGTTTAAAGAATTCCGAAGAATCTATGCAAACCCATCTAATTCAGCTAATATTCGCTATGTACATTTACGTGAACCAAAGTCCTGCTCAAGATGGCTGCTTAGAGCATCATGGCGGCCTATTTCTGGTCTGATTCCCTTACATTTTCCCCCCTTGGCTAGGGTTTCAGGTTCTCCTTCCTGAGACCCTTAGCCACTATACCTTGAATGTTTCATTATTGAAAACCTTGTACTTTGGGGGCACCGCCTTCATTGGGAACATATCAGGAGTAATCACTAATGGTATTTTCTGTGTGGGTGTCAGGACCTTCTTACATAATGGCCATAGGCACAATCCAATGCGATATAGCGACATCCCTACTACCAGGATCACAATCGTCATCATTATCATGGATCCAATCCGTGAGATAAATCCCAGCATGGATCCAAACCAATCTCCGAATGACCCGAACCCCCGGAAAGGGTTCCAGCCTTACGCCACAATCTGTCTAGCCTTGTTCTGTAACTGAAAAACTTTCTCTTGGTGATCCTGGATTACATAGAAACATAGAAAGTGTCAGCAGAGAAGAACCTTTCGGCCCATCTAGTCTGCCCAATTACATGGATACTTTACCTGGATTTATCTTTTGTTTAGGATAGCCTTATGCCTATCCCATGCCTGCTTAAATTCAATTACTGTTTTGGCCTCTACCACTTCTACTGGAAGGCTGTTCCATGTATCCACCACCCTCTCAGTAAAATAATGCTTCCTGATGTTACTTTTAAACCTTTGCCCCTCTAATCTAAGACTATGTCCTCTTGTTTTGCTACTTTGTTTCCTTTTAAATATACTCCCTTCCTCTACCTTGTGGATTCCCTTTACGTATTTAAATGTTTCTATCATATCTCCTCTGTCTCGTCTTTTTTCCAAGCTGTACATTAGGGATGCACCGATACCACTTTTTTAAGACAAAGTACGAGTACCAATACTTTTTAAAAGTACTCACCGATACCGAGTACCGATACTTTTCTTTAATGTCATGTGACGCTTTCCAATAAGAACAGACCATATAAAAATGCCCCCAGCTCACATGTATATCCCCCGATATATATATATATATTCATACTGCCCCAGCTCATGGATTTGCCCCAGCTCACACATGGATTTGCCCCAGCTCATGGATATGCCCCAGCTCACACATGGATTTGCCCCAGCTCATGGATATGCCCCAGCTCACACATGGATATGCCCCCAGCTCACACATGGATATGCCCCCAGCACACACATGGATCTGCCCCAGGTCACACATGGATTTGCCCCAGCTCACACATGGATTTGCCCCAGCTCACACATGGATATTGCCCCCCAGTTTATGGATTTGCCCCCCCAGTTTATGGATTTGGCCCCCCAGCTCACTCATGGATATGCCCCCCAGCTCATGGATATGCCCCCCACCTCTCACATGGGTATGCCCCCCAGCTCTCACATGGGTATGCCCCCCAGCTCTCACATGGGTATGCCCCCCAGCTCATGGATATGCCCCCAGCTCTCACATGGGTATGCCCCCCAGCTCATGGATATGCCCCCCAGCTCACACATGGGTATGCCCCCCAGCTCACACAAGGGTATGCCCCCAGTTCAAGAACCCCCCCAACGATACTTACCTTCCTGGGCGCCGCCGGGAATGTCTCCGCGCGCGCGCTCGTTGGAAGGACCCCAGCCGCGACCACGTGGGACCATGTGATCGCGGCTGGAGTCCTTCCAACGAGCGCGTGCGCGGAAACTTTCCCGGCATCGCCCAGGAAGGTAGGTATCGTCGCGGAGAGCAGCTGCAGGGCCTGTCCGAATGCTCAATCGGCATTCGGACAGGCCCTGCAGCTGCTTAGTGTGTTTATACTTACCTTCCTGGGCGACGCCGGGAATGTCTCCGCGCGCGCGCGCTTGTTGGAAGGACCCCAGCCGCGATCACATGGTCCCACGTGGTCGCGGCTGGGGTCCTTCCAACGAGCGCGTGCGCGGAGACATTCCCGGCGGCGCCCAGGAAGGTAAGTATCGCAGAGAGCTCCAGGGGCGGCTGTCTGAATGCCGATAGAGCATTCGGACAGCCGCCGCAGCCCCTCGGATGCCGGCAAGCCGGCTCAATGCCGGCTTCCGGTATCGGAAAAAATATCGGGGGTACTGCACGAGTACCAAGTACTCCTGCAGTACCCAGTATCGGCCCCGATACCGATACTAGTATCGTATCAGTGCAACCCTACTGTACATGTTAAGATCATTAAGCCTTTCCTGGTAACTTTTCTCCTTCAAGCCGTACACCATTTTAGTAGCCCTTTTCTGAACTCTCTCTAAGATGTCTATATCCTTCTGGAGATACGGTCTCCAGTACTGCACACAGTACTCCAAGTGAGGTCTCACCAGTGCTCTGTACAGTGGCATGAGCACTTCCCTTTTCCTACTGCTAATACCTCTCCCTACACAACCAAGCATTCTGCTAGCATTTCCTGTTGTTCTATTACATTGACTACTTACCCTTAGATCCTCTGCAATAATAACCCCTAAATCCCTTTCCTCCGATGTTGAGGTTAGGACTGTATCAAATATTCTATATTCAGCCCTTGGGTTTTTACACCCCAGGTGCATTATCTTGCACTTATCCACATTAAAACTCAATTGCCACAGCTCCGACCATTTTTTTAGTTTATCTAAATCATTTGTCATTTGGCTGATCCCTCCAGGAACGTCAACCCTGTTGCAAATCTTTGTGTCATCAGCAAAAAGACATACTTTACCATTAATACCTTCTGCAATATCACTAATAAAAATATTAAAGAGAATGGGTCCAAGAACTGATCCCTGAGGTACCCCACTGGTAACAAGACCTTGCGCCGAATAAACTCCATTTACCACAACCCACTGTTGCCTGACACTCAGCCACTGCCTAATCCATTCAACAATATTGGAATCCAAGTTTAAAGATTGCAATTTATTGATAAGCCTTCTATGTGGAACAGTATCAAAAGCCTTACTGAAATCTAAATAAGCAATGTCTACTGCACCACCTTTGTCTATTATTTTTGTTACCCAATCAAAAAAATCAATAAGATTAGTTTGGCATGATCTCCCTGAGGTAAACCCATGTTGTTTCTGATCCTGTAATCTATGTGCTTTTAGATGTTCAACAATCCTTTCCTTTAACATGGTTTCCATTAATTTCCCCACTACTGACGTAAGACTAACTGGCCTATAGTTCCTCGATTCCTCCCTACTACCCTTCTTGTAAATGGGCACAACATTTGCTAATTTCCAGTCTTCTGGGACGACTCCCGTTAACAAGGATTGGTTAAATAAATCTGTTAACGGTTTTGCTATTACACCACTGAGCTCTTTTAATAATTTAGGGTGGATCCCATCAGGCCCCATTGACTTATTTGTCTTTACTTTAGACAGCTGCTGTAGAACCTCCTCCTCTGTAAACTCATATGTAAATGTCTCTTTAGTGTTTCCTCCTAACTGAGGTCCCTTTCCTTCCTTTTCTTCTGCAAAGACTGAACAAAAATATTCATTGAGGGAGACAGCGAGACTTTTATCCTCTTCTACATACCTTCCTTCCTTTGTTTTTAATCTAACTAATCCTTGTTTTACTTTTCTTTTCTCGTTTATGAATCTAAAAAATGTTTTGTCCCCCTTTTTTACTGACTGAGCTATTTTCTCTTCTGCGTGTGCTTTGGAAGCTCTTATAAATTGCTTTGCCTCTTTCTGCCTAATCTTATAGGTTTGCCTATCTTCTTCACTCTGAGTTTTTTTTATAATTATTGAATGCTATCTTTTTGTTCTTCACTATTTTGGCCACTTCTGTAGAGTACCACAGTGGTTTCTTCCCTTTTTTGTTTTTGCTAACAAGCCGAATGCAATTGCCTGTGGCCTTCAATAATGCTTCCTTTAAATAATCCCATTTCTCCTGGACTCCCTTTAAACTCCTCCAGTCTGATAATGACTCATTCACACAAAATCTCATTTTAGAAAAATCTGTTTTTTTAAAGTTTAAAACTTTTGTTGTTGTGTGGTGCGGTTCCATCCCTCTTCTTATATTAAACCACACTGACTGGTGATCACTAGATCCCAAATTTTCACCTACAACAACGTCTGATACCAAACCTCCATTTGTGAGTATTAAATCCAATATGGCCTCTTTACGGGTCACCTCCTCAACTAGTTGTGTTAGAGATAATCCCAGTAGGGAGTTTAGAATGTTTGTACTCCTGGTGCACCCAGCTATTTTGGTTTTCCAGTTCACATCAGGAAGATTAAAGTCCCCCATGATAATAAACTTCCCCCTTCATTGTCATTTTGGCTATTTCCTCAAACAGCAGATTATCTAGCGCTTCTACTTGTCCAAGTGGTCTATAGATCACACCTACACAAGCTACTGTATGATTGTCAAATGTTAGCGTAACCCAAACTGACTCTATGTTCACCGTGCTCACTTTTATTTGGTTTGTTTTTATGATGTTTACCACATACAGGGCCACTCCTCCTCCTTTCCTACCTTCTCTATATAAAGAGTACCCCGGTATTGTTATGTCCCAGTTATTTTTCTCACTGTCCACTTAACCATGTCGCAGTAACCGCCACTAAATCAACTTTTTCAGCTGCCATCATTGCCTCCAGTTCATTGATTTTATTGACTAAACTGCGAGCATTTATAGACACGACTCTGAGCTTGTCGTTTTTTACCCCGCATGTTGCTTGCACCCTCAGATTTAGTTTTGGGGGACAATCGGGCAGATTGTTTTTTACCATTTTGTCCCCCTCCTAGTTTAAATATTCCTTTGTGAAACCTTTGAACTTCTCACTGAGAACATATGTTCCCCTATGAGTAAGATGCAAACCATCTTTTTTATACAGTTCCTTTCTGCTCCAATTAGAGCTATCATGGGACACAAAGCCAAATCCTTGCTCCTGACACCATTCCCGAAGCCACAAATTAAATTCCCTAGTGCGCATCTGCCTATCCTGAATGTTATGCACAGGCAGAACTTCAGAGAATGACACAGTGGATGCAATCTGCTGTATTTCACCTCCAAGAACACAAAAATCTTCCTTAATCTCAGAAACCTCATTGCTAGCCAAGTCATTTGTCCCTAGATGGACTAGAACGTCCACTTCCCCTTCCTGCTTTGCTTGTTTGACAATATTGAGAATACGTCTCCTGTCTCTACGAGCAGTAGCCCCAGGAAGACATCTCACCAAACCACTACTCTCCATCTCAACACCTCTTATGATAGAATCACCCAGCAACAATTGCCTTCTATCAAGTCCCACCTTTTCCTTTTTGTCCCTGGTTGCAGTCTTGCATACCTCAGGCATAGGGGATGGTGGTTCCTCAACTTTGGTGTCTGAGCCTACTTCCGTCTTACCACTACACTCTGAAAGTGCCTCAAAAGAACTAAGAAGCGCCACAGACTGTGGGACATGCCTTCTATCCACAACTCTAAGTCTACCAGATCATACAGTAGTCCATCAGCCGCTCCTAGGAGACCTCTGTGGCAGTGGCTTTGTAACAGTCATAGCCTGAGTTTGTCTAACAGATAATTTACAAATCTCAAGACTTCAAACAGGTAATTTCCTGCTGCAATAAAGAGAACTGTCTACATATCAGGCACACTTCAAACCTCCAAAAATTGGATCTAAAAACAAATGCAGGGGCGGAGCTAGCTGTGGAAGCGAACGGTCACGTTTTGCGGAGCTCCCGCTAGCTTTCTGACTTTTGGTGCTTTTATACTGCTCGTTTCCTCACAAACCTGCTTTTTAAACTCCCTGGACTACTTATTGAGCTTAGGGGGACGTAATTGGTGCTGCTTGGTGTGCCCGGCGGTGGATCTCGGCTCCCGGGAAGTTTGGGACTATCTCTCGGGCCTACCTCCTCTGCGTCTCTCAGAAGCCTCTGTGGAATTTTACAGTGCCACGTCGGATTTGATCGCCGATATGGGTAAGAAACAACCCCCCGGCGCTTCCTCGAAGAGTGGCTCCCGACAGCAGGACATAAGGGAGTCCATGAGGCATGGATCAGCTCCTTTAGAGAGGGTCTGCCCCCTCCCCCTTCCCTTCTGGATATGAAACCTCCGACGAGGAAAACGAATACTGGCTTCAGGATGCAGGGGCTGCGGTGTCCTGGCTCACCCCATCGTCTCAGCCGCTGGGATCACAACCTGAGTCCACAACAGCCAAGAAGCGGGCACAAAAGAGGAGGGCTGAGATGGCGGCATCCCTGGCGGCTGCACATACTTTACCGCAGGGGGACTTGCTGGATGTACCGCAGCACTCAGCTACTGGTAGCATGGTCTCAGACTGTGATGGCTCCTCTCGGGACCCCAGGAGCGGGGAGCCTTGGCGGGGGCATTCGACGGTTCCGCTGTTCCCCTGAATATTGTGGAGGAGGATGATCTCCCTTCCACGAAAGGGGACCTTCTGAAATTAGAGAAATGTGGAGACCGGAGATGGCGGCTGTTCGAGCTGAGGTAGAGGTGATCAAGACTCAGGTGACAGCGACGAACGTACGGATGGAGGAGGTCGTATTGGAGCAGACAAGCTTATCTGGCCAGGTGGACAGTCTTCGCTCCCAGGTGGAGGTCCTAACGCGTTCAGTGGAATCGTTGGAGTCACGTCATCGTCGCCGTAATATACGAGTCAGAGGTATTTCGGACTCGGTTTCCACAGAAGATCTGTTGCCATACGTGAGACGGCTCGCAATTCAAGTCTCAGGTCTACCTTTTGATACAACGGACCTAGTTGGAGCAGCATTCCGTGTCCGGAAGGCGGCTACGGCCCCCAAAGGAAAGCCGAGGGACGTCGTGGTGGTCTTTCGCGATGTGGCCTCGAAAGTCGCTCTTATGTCTGCCCGGGTGCACGGGACCCTGTGCAGTTTGAGGGAGTCATGCTGGACCTATTTCATGATCTGCCGTTTATGACTCTGTTGGCACATCGCCGATTTCGAGAGGTGACGTCCGCTCTACGTCGTCGGGGGATTCGATACCGGAGGGGCCTGGCTGGCTCCTTGGTGGTGACACATGCTAACATCCCGTACATGGTCGCCAACCCTGATACGGCTTGACCACCTTAGCAGTTACGGGCATCTCACCGGACGCACTGGAGATTCAGCCGGGTTGAGACATTCTTGTTGCCTTTTTACCCTCTGACTCCAGACGGACCTGGGTCACCACTGCTTTTTATTTTTATATAGCAGGGATAACCGGGATCCCCCGGTCTGCTGCTTTTTCCTGTTGCCTGGACCACTTCCCTATTTTTTAGTTCTCCCCCCCACCCGTTTTCTTAAGCTACATAGGCGATTACGCCTTCCTAAATGCAGAGGACTTAAGCCTTCCTCTTAATCCCCCCTCCCTTCTATTTTTTTTTTCTCGCCGGAGGACTCTTTGCTAATTGAATATGACCTTACCTACGCCATTTCCATATTTTCTATGCATATTATTATATACTGTAAGGTTACTTTCTTTGATATACGTTTGCTGGCCTTGCGTGGTCGTACCTTGTTTGATTTCATGAGACTTGTTTTATAATTCTCTAAATGAAGAATTAGAAAAAAAAAACAAAAAAAACAAATGCATGACAGCTATTACACTGGACCAAGCCTGCCATTATAAAATGAAAGAATGGATTTACCTGGAAATAGTCAGGGACTTCTTCTGATGAATGCCTAATAAAAGTGCAACATTCATAATGCATAGTCATCTCACATAGGCCATTCAAGGCTGCACTTATCTGTTCCAATGCCATATCATGTATTATTTGCAATTTCCAGATTTCACGCAATTCAAGATTCAACAATTGGATATCCTTACTTGTTATATTCAAAATCTCATCCATTAATACAGAATAGTTATTTAATCTTTTCATCAACTCGATTCCCCAGCCAGTCCACGCAAGAAACCATGCCCATGCCTGATCTCCTTTGGAAAACATCTCCCGTCTCTGTCTATCGAAAACCAAGGGGTATCTAGAGTGTAGTGCAGTGTCAGGTTTCGTGTCATCGCCCTGTACCCTTTGAACAGGAATTAGCCTAGCTATATAGCACATCCCAGTGAGTGTAGGTGGTACCCAAGTGTAGCATACACTCCCGCAACACACTTGGTATCCTCCTGTCAGTATGAATGGAGACAAGTGAACTGTTCCCTTGGGGACCTCAATCATCATCTTTACCAGCTGTTGCAAGAGATATTTTGCATTCTGTCTAGTCGTTGTTACATTGGCTATTGCTAGTTTTTGTCCCATCGTTAAATTTAGTGGCCTAACCACAATCATCCCAGATCCTGTTCCTGACAAAACTGTGTGTGCAGTAAAATTAAACCAACTGGACTGGCAATGGTTCTCGTTTATACTTAGATTATCCGTCCCTAATTGGAAACACCAATCAGGTGGATATATAGGCCCAGTTATCGGGTAACTTGGCAAAGTTTCGTCTGGTTTTATCTGCGGGTCATTCACAGTCTGAATCGTAATATTCCCAAAAGAAAATGTACTCAAGTTCATAGGAACCGCAGCAAATGGTATATAGATTGTCTCTGGGTACAATCTGCTGCACACCCAACATGACTTTTGTCCTGATTTCTTTGCATAAGCATATTTAAACTTTATCAGCAGATGACCTCTTGGCGTGGACATGGGTCCTAGGTCACGATTATGTCTCCACATTGTACGATTTTCCTTAACAGGGTGGGTGCCATTCCATATGTGAGAGATATCCACTCCCTCCGTCGCTTCTGGGCACTTCCCAGCATTAGGGATGAGCTGTTCGGTTCGATCTGTTCGGAGTTTTCATCGAACATCGGCCGTTCGGCTGCTCGCGAACTCCGAACATTTCCACGTGTTCGGTTCGAGTTCGCCCACAATGCACCACAATGCACTTTTCCACTGGCCTGAAGCTTGTAATTGGCTACAGCCTTGCACCTGACCACAGGTCAGGTGCAAAACAGGTGCAAGACTATGCCAATAACGGCTCAGAGTCCTGATTGGGCAAATTTTGCCCAATCATGGGCTCACAGAGCTAAGTCCCGCAGCACACTATATAAGGCTTCACACAGCCCCCAGCACGTTTTTTTGAGAGGAGATTGTTCTGTTAGTGTGTGTTCTCACTGCCAGCAGCTATTGGGGGGGTCTCATTTCTACAAAATATCTGGGAATTGTGGTAATCTGTGTGTTCTCAGTGCCAGCAGCTATTGGGGGGGTCTCACTTCTACAAGATATCTGTTACATCCTTGGCCCCCGCAGTGCTTTCTGGGGGGTCAGGGCGCCAGAAGGCATCGCTGGCTAGCCTGTTGCCAGTAGTAAGGGCTGGCAAAACGGCATCTGAGGGGGTGGAGCTAGGCATAAGCAAGGAGCCATCAGCCTTTAAAAGAGGCTAAGAGGACTTGCTCCTTGAACTGTCGTGGGAGTAAATTGGAGTGGAGTCTAGTTCCTGCTTTATTGCTAATCTCGTTCTGTCTGATCTGTTATTGACCTGTTTTTGGCTGAGGACCTGTATACGTTTTGACCTGGCTATCCCTATTGACCATTCTCTCGCATATCCCTATTGCACTTTTGCCTGAGTTTGTGTCTGATTCACGTTTATGGTTTTGCCGTATGGTTTATGTTATCTGTCTAGTTCTTGTCCTAGTTATTTCTAGTTCATGTATTTTACTTTCTAGTTTATGTTCCTGAGTAGGGATGAGCTGTTTGGTTCGATCAGTTCGGAGTTCAATTCGAACTTTGGCCGTTCGCAAGTTCGCGAACTTCGAACTTTTTGGCGTGTTCGGTTTGAGTTCGAAAAAAAAAAAATTGTGAAAAAAGTATAAAAATGCTTGAAAGATACCAAAAAAATCTAGAAATAAAGAGACTCTTTACTGCATAATATTATAAGCAACGGTTTATTAGATATTGAATTAAAAAATAATGTCTACGTGCAAAGATTCTCACCTCTAAATGACTAGTGCTCTCAAACAGCGTAAACAACAGGTGTTTAATTAGTGTTTGGAAATAACATGTGCTTCTAATTAGTCCGTCTCATGAATTTGATACATTGTATGCAGACTGGAGGTGACAGGTGTCGTGTGTGGGTCTGTGCTGTGATGGCGATGTTTCCATACATCCTACAAATCCGCCACTTCACGGGCAGGTTATGGGGACCTCCTAGGCACGATATTTGAAGGAATTTTTAGCTTTTATTTTTAACGCTTATTTTATGGAAAACTCACTGTTCCTTTAACCCTTTCACTGCTGAGGCATTTCACCGCTGTGTGCTGAGCTAATTTTTACCGCTTTCGCTCATCATGTTTAAACGCGATTTGAAGCCACATTTTATTATACGACCCAGACATATTATATATCGTTCTTTCCGGCAGACTCGACAGATTCATAATATATAATTTTTATATGTATACGTCATGTTCTGCTTGTATATTATAACAAAAAATGCAATAAAACTTGAATTTTTAATCATCTGCAGCGTGTAAAGTGTTTTTTTTCACCTTTTATCACATGAACATTTGTGGTTATATCTTCTATGGGGTGCGCTTGTACAAAATTTAGAAATGGGAACTTATTCAATTTTTTGGGGGGAATTATGTGATTTTTAGCAAACGCACACCATAGAAAAAAATCATTAGTGCAGCATCATTGTTCACATTATAATTGAAATGTGAACAATATTGCTGCATTAGTAAAAATAACACACAAAAACAAATACATGTTTTTATTTTTTTTATTTTTCTACTTTATACCTGGTCATGTTGGGTATCATTCGAAAGGCCATGCTCAGGCCTTTCGATTGACACCCTCCATGACCCCCTAACTGCCATGGTTCTGATGAACTCCTATCTCCACCAGGGGATTCCAGGCAGCTAGGGGTTCCCCGGCTATCTGACGTCATCACGCTATGCGTGAGGATGTCAGGCAGTGAGGGGGGACCCGGGGGTGGAGCCGCCATCGCAAGGCGCTGAAGTGCGACCCGGTGCCTAACGGGTTAAAGCCAGGCACCGCTTAAAAGGGGAGACTCTCCCCTTTTAAGCGGTGCCTGGCTTTTTTTGTGGGACCTCCCGATCGGGAGAGGGATCCGAACGGATCCCCCCCTCCCTTCCAGGCAATCTCCCGGCATTGCTGGGGGCAGGGCTGGCGCTAGCGTAAGGTCGGCCCTGGGGAGACCCGACGCAGCGCTAGGAGCCAAACCACCTGACCAGCGCCGCGCGCAATCTCGCGAGAACGCGGCTGCGCTGGTCATGTGGTTCCCGCCCGGCGAGCGGCAAAGCTGCATCATGTCAGCGGCCGCTCGCCACCATGAGGAAGCAGCAGGTGAGAGCTGGGGGCACATATATCCATATGTGAGCTGGGGCAAATATCTCCATATCAGCTGGGGCAATATATACCCATGTAATCTGGGGGCAAATATATCCATGAGTTGGGGCAAATATATCCACATGTGATCTGGGGGGCAAATATATCCATGAGTTGGGGGCAAATATATATATATCCATGAGCTGGGGGCAAATATATCCATGAGTTGGGGGCAAATATATATATATCCATGAGCTGGGGGCAAATATATCCACATGTGATCTGGTGGCAAATATACCCATATGAGCTGGGGGCAAATATTTCCATATGAGCTGGGACAAATATCTCTATATGAGCTGGGGCAATATATACCCATGTAATCTGGGGGCAAATATATCCACATGTGATCTAGGGGCAAATATACTTATATGAGCAACCCTAGTGTGTGTATATATATGTGTATATAGAGATTATCATGGCACCTCTATCCTGATTGGCTTGACATGACACGGATGGGGGGGCGCCAAAATGCACCTTCACCTGACTAGATAAAAATGCTTGCACCGGCCCTGGCCGGGGGTCGCCTGGAAATGACGTCATCGCGCATGGCGCGATGACGTCATTTACGTCGGGAGGAACTTGACTTCAGCGTCTTAGGACGCTGAAGTCAGAACGCCGCGGGACCCCGGACAGAGAGGTGAGTATCTCTGCCGGGGGTCCCGCAAAGCTGATGACGTGTGGGACATGTCCTCCTCAGCATACAGCGGGAGTAACTGAGGACGTGTCCCACACGTCGTCAGCAGTGAAGGGGTTAAAAATGTCTTTTTTAAACTTTTTGGCCTTGTTTCTTGTCCCCCAGGGCACTACCCGGACCCGGGCATTGCTTTTAAATGTTTCTATACATCCTAGAAATCCGCCACTTCACGGGCAGGTTATGGGGACCTCCTAGGCACGATATTTGAAGGAATTTTTCGTTTTTATTTTTAACCCTTATTTCATGGAAAACTCACTGTCCCTTTAAAAATGTTTTTTTTCAAAACTTTTTGTCCTTGTTTCCTGTCCCCCAGGGCACTACCCGGACCCCCATACACCTTTTATGGCAAATATCTAGCATATATGCCCTCTTGGAGGGAACTCTAAAAATCGAACTTTGAGTCCCATTGACTTGTATTGAGTTCGTGTTCGAGTTCGAATTCGAACTTTTGAAAACTCGGGGGTGTTCGGCTCATCCCTATTCCTGAGTTCCCAGTTTTATGTATCCTGTCTAGTATATGTTTCCTTGTTTGCTATACAAAAGCCTATCGCAGATAGTAGGTCTGCCTGCAGGCTATTGAACTTTGTGTTCCCCCTCTGTATAGCTGAGTACATACAGTATATCCAATCTTAGATTGTAGGCCTTCCCTGCAGGCTAATGAACACAAGTGTTCCCGCTCTGTATGTCTCATTAGTAAGTCTTGCATCAGCATGTTTTTGTATCACGTCATGTCTATGTATCTGTACACAGATAGTTAATGTGTTTCCACCCAGCGACCTCCTGGCCACGAAGCCATTTGGAGCTGAGCTGATAATTAGGTTTCTTGTAGTACCTCCCTGGTTTGGGAATCAAGGTATTTTACAGCCTTTCTTGCTGTCTGTGTTTCCAGTATCTGTATCTAGGTATGAGCCGCACAACTCATTAACCATTGAGATTCAGCAATCTTGTTCAGGTCTGTTCATGTATCACGTCATGTCTATGTATCTGTGCACCGATAGTTAACGTGTTTTCACTCAGCGACCTCCTGGCCACGAAGCCACTTGGTGCTGAGGAGTTAATTAGGTTTCTTGTAGTACCTCCCTGGTGTGGGAATCAAGGTACTACAGCCTTTCCTGCTGTCTGTGTTCAAGAATCTGTCCTAAAGAATCCAAATAAACGCTACTCCAGGGTAGCGCCGTCAGCGCACCGTTACAATATCTGGGAATTGTTGTAATCTGTGTGTTCTCACTGCCAGCAGCTATTGGGGGGGTCTCACTTCTACAAGATATCTGGGAATTGTTGTAATCTGTGTGTTCTCACTGCCAGCAGCTATTGAGGGGGTCTCACTTCTACAAGATATCTGGGTATTGTTGTAATCTGTGTGTTCTCACTGCCAGCAGCTATTGGGGGGTCTCACTTCTACAAGATATCTGGGAATTGTAATCTATGTCTTGTCACTGCCACCAATCAGGGGGTCTCACTGATTTATAGGAGGTTCCTGGGAATTGTAATCTGTGTCTTCTCGCTGCCAGCTATCAGGGGGTCCCACATACTTCTAGCAGATATCTGGGAATTGTAATTTGTGTCTTGTCACTGCCACCCATCAGGGGGTCTCACTGATTTATAGGAGGTTCCTGGGAATTGTAATTTGTGTCTTGTCACTGCCACCCATCAGGGGGTCTCACAGATTTGTAGCAGATATCTGGGAATTATAACCTGTGTCTTGTCACTGCCACTCATCAGGGGGTCTCACTGATTTATAAGTGGTTTCTGGGAATTTTAATCTGTGTCTTGTCACTGGCTGCCAGCTATCAGGGTGTCTCACTGAGTTGTACCAGAGTTCTGGAAATCTTTAATCTAGATAACACAGTTGAATCAGAGTTCTGTATATCTTTAATCTAGATATCACTCACCATGTCAGAAAGACCAAAAACGACAGGCAGACGCTCCCAGACACAGATAAGAGGGCAAGCAGCCTCTGTGTCGGGAGGCTGTGCCTCTGGTCATTGTGGACATGGTGCATCCTCTGCAGGGGCACGATTGTCCTTTCTAACAGGTGCTGGCCGTCTTAAGCAGCAGCAACATACAGAGGATTTGGTGGATTGGTTAACCAGGCCATCCTCATCCTCTGCCAGCCAGGCTTGTAGAGGTTTACAGTCCACCTCAGCTGCCAAAACATCTAATTCAGCCTCCATGTCCACAGCTACTCCTGCCGTAGCCTCACTATCACACACGGAGGAGTCGGCTGAATTGTTTGACTACAATGACAGTGACATGCTGCTTGAGGATGTGCAGCAACTACAGTGCTCTGATTCAAACTCTGAGGTTGAGGAAGGGAGTATAATCAACCTAGAGGAAGGGGGTGCCAGCGACACACAAATAACTGGCACTCATGTTGCCCCAGCAGCTGCAGCATACTGCCAAGTTGGCTCCAGTGACGAGGAGATAGGGGGTGATGACGATGATGAGGTCACTGACTCCACCTGGGTGCCTGATCGAATGGAGGAGTCAAGTGAGGAGGCACAACAAACACGAGGCAGAACGTCCTCTATGACCAACCGTAGCCAGTCCAAGGCATCAGAAGTCACAGCTGCTCAGGTGCAGAGCGCTGTTGTCTCAAAGCACATGTACAGGAAGTCTGCTGTCTGGGTGTTCTTTAAGAAATGTGCAGCAGACCGCACCATTGCTATTTGTAATCTATGTCAGATGAGGATCAAGCGTGGGAAAGACATCCCACACTTGGGTACCACGTGCTTGAGGCGACATATGACCACCTGCCATGCATCCCGTTGGCACAACATTTTGCATAGGTCCTCCTCCTCCTCATCTGTCTCTACCCCTACTATATGTCCTGCCATGTCATTGCCTGCTACAACCTCCACTGACAGGGATGATGCTACAGTAATGGGTGTACCAGGTCCTTCCTCAGAATGTGACAGCATTCCATCAGCTGAAGATTTACGCAGTCAGATTACGTTGCCCCAGCTGCTGCAGCGTAAGAAAAAATATAGTCCCAACCATCCCCAAGCACAGCGTCTAAATGCCAGCTTACCAAAATTACTCGCATTACAGATGCTGCCTTTCCAGCTGGTGGACTCTGCTTCCTTCCGTGAATTTGCTGAATGTGCTGTACCACAGTAGCAGGTTCCAAAACGCCATTTATTTTCATGGAAGGCCATTCCAGCACTATACCAGCACGTGGAAGACAATGTTATGGAGTCATTGGGAAAGACAGTCAGCAGCAAGGTGCACAAGACTTTAGACACGTGGTCCAGCAAGCATGGACAGGGCCGTTACATTTCCTTCCCGGCACACTGCGTAACTCTGATTGCAGCTGGGAGGGATCCAGGACGGGGCTCTGTGCTGGAGCTTGTTCATCCACCATGCCTCCAGAAAGCTGTTTATATGAGGTCTGTCTGCTCCACCACCTCTTCCTCCTCCTTCTCAGTCTCTGGCGAAGTGGCAGTTAAATCGACGCGTGGCAGGGGCTACGCAATGGCTCAAGCAAAAAGATGCCATATTGTGCTTGAGCTGGTTTGTTTAGGGGATAGGAGCCACACCGGGCCAGAAATTCTGTCAGCTCTGCAGGGGCAGGCGCAGAGATGGTTAACACCATGCCAGCTTCAGCTGGGAATGGTCGTCTGTGATAATGGCAGCAACCATCTCTCCACCCTACGCAAGGGTAAATTGACGCATGTACCATGCCTAGCACACGTCCTAAATCTAGTGGTACAGTGTTTCCTAACCAGGTACCCACGACTGGCAGAGCTTCTCAGCCAGGCCAGAAAAGGCTGCAGACACTTCAGACGGTCATTCCCAGCAAGTGTTTGCCTGGCAGAAATTCACCTTCCCACAAACTGTCTGATCTGTGACATGCCCACCAGGTGGAACTCGACATTGGCAATGCTGCAGCATCTGCACAAGCAGCAGAGGGCCATCAATGAGTACCTGTGTGAGTATGGCACAAGGACAGGTTCTGGTCAACTTGTTTTTTTTGATGATGATGATATTTTGGCTGATGATCAAGGATGCATGCACTGTACTGTCACCATTTGAGGAGGCAACAAGAATGGTGAGCAGGGGCAGTGCATGCATCACTGACACAATTCCTTTAGTGTTCCTGCTGGAGCGCACTCTGCGGGGAATTATAGATGTGGCACTAGAGGCAGAGCAGCGGGAAGAAGAGGAGGCCTTCCCTAGCTCTCAAGGCCCCAGTCTTTACGCAGACAGCATTCCTGCGGGTCCTCAGATCAGACAGGAGGATGAATATTTAAGTAGTGGGGGCATTGAAGGTGGGGATTCCTCAAGGGAGGGTTTTGTGTGACAGAAACCCAAGGACTAGTACGTGGCTGGGAGGAGGAAGTGCACGATGGGGTCGTCCTCATTGACCAGGAAGACTCGGAAGCTAATGACACCTCCAACCTATGCTGCATGGGCTCCCTTATCCTGCAAAGCCTGCTAAAGGACCCCAGGATTCGTGCTATCAAGGAGAGGGATCATTATTGGTTGGCAAGCCTTCTTGATCCACGATACAAGGGTAAAGTTGCAGAGCTCATCCTGCCCGCACAGAGGGAGGACTGGATGAAACAACTTCAGTACGCTCTAAAGCGACACTTGTGTAACACCTTTCCAGGCATTGGTAGGTTACCAAGTGATGACACAGGTGCTTCTGAGGCTGCAGATGATCAGAGGAAGAGCGGTGAAGGTCGGGGCCGCTTGACTGATGCCTTTTTGCATTTTTTTAGTCCACGACGCCCAGGGACGTCAAATGTAGGCACCCCTTGCCAGCGTCTTCACCGTATGGTGCAGGACTACCTAGGGGCAATGGCAGACCTGGATACCTTTACAGCAGATGATCCACTGGCTTACTGGGTGTTGAGATTGGATCACTGGCCAGAACTTAGCCAATATGCTATGCAGCTACTAGGTTGCCCTTCATCCAGCGTACTTTCTGAAAGGACGTTCAGTGCCGCTGGAGGTTTTGTCACAGACAAAAGAGTGCGTCTGTCCACCGACTCTGTAGACCGGCTGACATTTAGAAAAATGAATCAGTCCTGGATCAGCAGCTATCAATCCCCTGATGCTGACGAAACTGGATAGATCGGGGATCTCTTCTGCATTACCAAAACCTCCACCCCTGCAGTCTTCCACAATACCTTAGAGGGGTTACGTTGTGAAGGCACTAGCTGGCACCAAAGGCCTAATATTTGGGTGCACTGCCACTGACACCTACACCAGATTCATATAATTTTAATATTGGACCGCAGGGTCCAACCCTGCACTCTTCCACAATACCACAGAAGGGTTACTTACGGTGTGAAGGCACTTGCTGCCACCAAAGGCACACTATTTGGGTGCACTTCCACTGACACCTATACCACATCCATATCATTTTAATATTGGACCGCAGGGTCCAACCCTGCACTCTTCCACAATAACAATACCACAGAGGGGTTACGGTGTGACGGCACTGTTGCCGACACTAAAGGCCCAATTTTAAAGCACCTATTGTTACTTTCATCCAAAGCCTGCATAAGTTTCACCATAATTTAGCCCAAAAAATCACTAAACTTGTTCTGCGTGTCCTAAAATGTCTCCTCTTTTCATACAGGCTGTCGCCCCAAGCAGTTGTTTATGAATAGAATAAAGGAAAAACGTTTACTGTATATTTGAAACATCATTTTTTGTTTTTAAATGTTTCTATTCATCCTACAAATCCGCCACTTCACGGGCAGGTTATGGGGACCTCCTAGGCACGTTATTTGAAGGAATTTTTCGTTTTTATTCTTAACCTTTATTTCATGGAAAACTCACTGTTCCTTTAAAACCTTTTTTTTACTTTTCGTCCTTGTTTCCTGTCCCCCAGGGCACTACCCGGACCCCCATACACCTTTTATGGCAAATATCTTGCATATATGCCCTCTTGGAGGGCACTCTAAAAATCAAACTTTCTAGTCCCATTGACTTGCATTGAGTTCGGTTCGTGTTCGAACTCGAACTTTTGAAATTGTTCGAGTTCGAATGCGAACCGAACACAGGGGTGTTAGGCTCATCACTACCCAGCATTCAAAAGGGCAGAAATAAAGGTGGCAATATACAGTACCAATATCAGGATTGCCCCCAGGGTAAGGATAGCTTGAACAACTTTCTTGATAATCTCGTTAACCTTATCCCTCCCCCCTACCACCACAAATCTGAGAGGTACCCCAGAGTGGGGCTCAGAGAGGGGTATCTCTTCAAAAATCTCCCTTTGGGTCTCCCCATTCTCCATCATCGGCAGGTGGTCAGGCAATATTATGGCCGTCAAGACACCCACTTGTTGATTCTTCTAAACACGTGGAACTGTAGCTTTTTGTCAATTTCAGTTTTAGTGGGTCGGTCTCGCTGAGGACGACTTTCCACTCTGGATCAGGACTGGCTGCAGCTACCTTTAGTCTTGAATGGTGTATCCACGGAGCCACCTCGGCAACCTTCACTGCTGTGGGGTGGATAACAGGACAAGGTAAGGACTTTGGGCCTAATGGATCACTCTTCCACTCCTTCACCCATACTGAATCACCTGGGCAATATTTATGCAATGGGGATACAAGAAATGAGGTAGATTATCTCCCACCCAAGTATTCAGTTTCTGCATTGACTGACCCAACAACAACATTTGTTCATTCAGTTTAGTTTCACCCAATGCCCGAAGGTCCCCCCTCAAACCGTTAATAAAGGGAGTAGGCCGCCCAAACAGGAGTTCGTACGGACTTGGCTTCAATTGGGGGGTAGGCCTGTATCTAATATGCAATAGGACTATCGGCAGCACTTCCAACCAGCCCAGTGACGTTTCTTGGCACAGTTTCGACATCAAAGTTTTTAACGTTCTGTTCATGCGTTCAACTTTTCCTGAGCTTTGGGGCCTGTAGGCTGTATGTAGCTTCCAGGTTATGCCCAGCAGGCGGGCAAGCTGTTGCAAACAGTTCTGAACAAAAGCTCGGCCGTTGTCTGACCCAATTTCGAGCGGTAGTCCATAGCGCGCAAACAGTTCTGAACAAAAGCTGGGCTGTTGTCTGACCCAATTTCGAGTGGTAGTCCATAGCGCGGAATAATTTCTCTCATTAGGCTTCTCACTACTTCTGCAGTCTTTTCAGTTCTGGTTGGGAAGGCCTCAACCCACCCCGTTAGGGTGCACACCATCACGAGTAGATAATTGTATCCTTTGCAGGGTGGTAGCACCGTAAAGTCTATTTGTAGTGATGCCATTGGGGATAATCAGACAGGCTGCTTCCCTGGGGGCTGTGATGGGCCCGTCTTCGGGTTGTTCTTGGCACAGGTCACACACTGCTGGGCTACCGTTTTGCAAAAAACTGACAGTCCAGGAACGTAAAAATGTGGTTCTAACTGTTGTTCCATCATTTCTCTTTCTCCATGAGTGCTGGCATGAAGTACTCTGACAATTTCAGGAACTAATGTTGCAAGGAGGACTATTTGGTTGCTTGCCAACTGGAACCATCCGTCTTCTCCATGTTTTCCTGGTTCTTCTGAAAGCCATTTCTTCTCCTTTTCTGAATACACAGGTGTACATTTGCTCAAGGGAGCTGGCAGTAACGGGGCTATCATTGAAGGTGGGACCTTGTACTTTTCAAGTTCCTCCTGAGTCCCCCATATGAATTCTTCTTTTGGCTGGTAATGTAGCCAGGCGAAGTACAGTAGATCTTGTCTTTGCTGCGCATCTTTCACAGCTGGCACAAAGAAATTCATCGCACTCTTTTTCATATTTGGCAGTCGATGTTCAATAAAGATCTCATTGAGGAGAAACTTCACCAGTGGGCTTGGTAGTCCTCAGCTGCCAATTCTCCCAGGCTCAACAGGACACAAGTAATTCTCAAATTATTCTGAGTGTTGATTGTCAGATTGTCAAAACGTTTGGCGAAAATTTTCTGCCTGTTCAACTTCAACCTGTCCATTTTCTTTTCCATACTCCCCTACTACTGTTACACCGAAGAACCTCAGCATCATCTTGTAGGCCCGAAGGAGTCGTAGCTGAATTTCTGAGGTGTTACACATAAGACTCTTTTCTTCAGGAGCTAGTGGTTTTGAGTAGACATTTCGGCCTTGTTCGTTAGTGGGGAAAAGCCACTGAATAGTATAGTCATGGTTGTCTTCGAGCAAGGCAAAGTTTGCATCCCATTTGCGCAGAATTATTTCAATAAATTCACCATTGGGGTCGTATTTTCTCCAGTTCATATAGAATTCATAATTTGGCATAGAGCTGCAGTCATCCTCGTTCTGCTTGCAGAGGATTTTGATGCTTAAGCAGACATTCATTTGTCATAGACTTTGCTGCCGCTTTTGCAGCTTGGTCTGCTAATCTGTTTCCTTTGGGTATTTTGTCATGACCTTTCTGATGGCCTCTGCAATGCATAACACTGACGGCACTAGGTTTCCATACCGCGTCAGGAGTGCCATGATTTCTTTGGAATGTTTGACTTGTCTTCCTGATGAAGATAGGAAACCTCTTTCTTTGTAGAGGGCACCATGAGCATGGACAGTCATAAAAGCATATTTGGGGTCGGTATAGATATTCACGCTTTACCTTCGGATATTTCCAGAGCTCTTGTCAAAGCTAGTATCTCTGCTAGTTGTGCTGACGTGTGGCCTGGTAAAGACTCTGATTCTAGAATTCGGTTCATGGTGACAAGTGCATAGCCTTGGTGGCTGCTAAACAGTCTTTTTCTGTGGGGGAAGCAAGCAATAAATCATCCACATATTGCAATAGGACAATTTTGTCTGGCTGAGCGTTGAAGGACAGGAGGTCCTGGCTGAGCGTGCAACCAAAAATCGTGAGTTCTTGAAACCTTTGGGGAGGCGCGTCCACGTCATCTGATGACGCGCTCCTGACTTGGAGTCTTCCCACTGAAATGCAAAAAGAGGCTGGCTTGTGGGAGCAAGGCGGATGCAAAAGAAAGCGTCTTTTAAATCAAGCACTGTATAGTATTTGGTATCTCCGGGAATTAATGCCAATAAATTATATGGATTGGGGACAACGGGGTGTAAGGTCACAGTAGCTTCGTTAACTGCCCTTAGATCTTGGACCGGGCGGTATTCCTGAGTCCCTTCTTTTTGTACTGGCAATAACGGTGTATTCCATGGCGACACACATAATTTCAGTATCCCTTGATCTTTTAGTCTCTGTAGATCTGTCTGGATATTTTGCTTAGCATTCTGTGGAATGTGATACTGTTTTAAAGCCACTGGCGTTGCGCCGAGTTTCAAATCAACATATACTGGAGGGATATTCACTGCTAAGCCGGGCGGGTTGTCCTCCACCCACACTCCGGGACTGCCCAGTAGTAGTGCGTATGGGTCTGGTACAACCGGCGCGGTTGGTGCTGTGCGCCATTCTTCTTCTCTGGGCATATTTATTGCAATCTTTATTGGTTGGGTCTCTAGGCTGGCCGGGTTATGCTGCCGAACAGAGCTGCCGCTTTCAGGCAGGTCTAATCTAGCGTGACCCCCGGGAAGGAACGTAATTTGGGCTTGCAATTTTCAGAAGATGTCCCGCCCCAGGAGTTGGATCGGACATTCGGGCATATATAGAAATTGGTGTTCAACATTGTGCCCTCCCAGACTGCATTTACGTGAAGCGAGAAAAGGATACTTAATAGATACACCCATTATATCAGCCTCGTTATCCATCGGTGGCGCAATTGGTTGCGTCACAACAGAATATTCAGCCCCTGTGTCAACCATGAAAATCTCATCTTTGTCCCCCACTCTTAAAACGACCGTGGGCTCGTGATTACCGAGTGGGATGGGAAAAGGTCTGTGTCAATATGCACCTTGCGCTTCAAAAGATGTTCCCGCCAAACCCACAAACCCAGTCCCACCGGCTTCATTTCTCTCATACCTCCCGTTTGTTACTTGACCATTTGATGCTCCCGTATCTGTCTGGTCACCCTGTCCCCCATTTCTTTTGAGTAATATGGGGCAATCTCTACGCCAGTGACCTTCACCTTTACAGAATGCGCACTGATTGCGCCCCAATTCACTCCGGGGGTTACCCCTGCCTCTTCCCCCTCTACCTCTTCCTCTGTCTCCATCCTGGGCCCCTCTACCTCTTACCATGTTTACGGCTACAACTCCGGTACGCCCTCTCTGTCTCTGTATTTCCTCACGCTTTTCTTCTAAATCTCTGTTATGATATACTTTATTAGCGATCTCCACCAATTCACTAATTCCTTTTCCCAAGAACCCATCTATCTTCTGTATCTTGTTACGTATATCTCTTTGCGCTTGGCTCACAAAGGAGGAGTTCACTAGCCGCTGATTCTCTATTGCTTCTGGATCTATTGGACTATACACTCTAAATGCATCTAATAATCTTTCTAAGAACACACTTGGGGACTCTTTTGGGTCTTGCACACTGCTGCCCGGTAGCTTTGAAGATGAGCTATACCCACTTCAGTATTGTATGGCCATTTAGGATCAGTTTTGGGGTAGTGCTCCTCAGCCCATGCCTCTGGATTCGGTTTACTGTCTTCAACTGCTTGAGCTAATAAAAGTTTGTGGGCGTTGCTATTTATACAAGATCTCTCTTCAGTAGTAAACATTGTTAGCAATAGCTGCTAACAGTCTTCCCACGTTGGATTGTGCATGAGCATGACAGATTCTACCATGCTAGTAACAGCTGCGGGATTTACAGAATAGGGAGGGGTAAGGGTCTTCCAATTAAACAAATCAGTGGTGGTAAACGGGACATACGTAAACTGTGTTGGCCCTGGCTCCCAGTCCGCCAAAAGGGGACCAGGCAATTCTCATAACGGGAGTTGTAGTTTACTGGGATTATGCTGATACATTACTCGGGGTTTAACAATATTGTTGTCAGCCCGGGTTACAACTTTGGGATCCGCGTCACTCCCTCCCGTTGTGGGTCTCTAGCCGGTATACTGTTCCATCAGGCATCTCAATCTTATCTGCGGGCACAACATCTTCCTCTCACTCCGCAGCCTCCCCCATCCCACCACCACCAGCCGGGGCCGAGGGCACAGAACTAGCAGCAGCCTGCCCCCTCCCCACCGGCTGCGCAGCCATGGCATCCAAGGCGTGCTGGGCTGCCACGTAGCAGGATGGATAAGGAGGCGGAAGAGAATCAGAATCCTCGGGATGCCCCACTAACACCGGCTTATTTTCACCTAACAATTTAAATTGATCTGGGGACACCCTTTTCTTATTTTGACCTGCTAGCATCACAAAATGGCTCTTATCCCTAACACAGACCCTCCAGATCTTATGTACGGGTTCTGGTCTGGGTGTCCATATCCCTCAATGATTTGGGAGTGCACTTTCTGAATGAGCACTGGATCCATAGATCCCTGTTCTGGCCACTCGGAGACTAATATTGGCCAGACTATAGTGCACAGAATCTGTAGTTTCTCCTTATTTAATTCCACACCATAGTGGTGCGTTTCATACAGCGCCTTAAAATTGTGCACCATATACTGTAAGGGAGTTTCCCGAGCCTTCGTCTTCTTGGGTTTTGATGACTCATTACCCATAATTACCCTTTTTAGCAGTAATTTTTTCACAATGCAATAACGCTTTGACCAAACCAAAAACTGTTTTTTTTCCCCTCAAAATTGACAGTCTGGTATTTCAATTGACAGTCCAATCGTGACGTATTCGCTTCCCCTGTCGGTGACCGGTTGAGTCACCACAATTTGGAAATGCACCTCAAGGGTCCACTCTCAGATTTGCTTCCTTGCTAAGAAAGTAGGCGCACGTTCACTCACAGCTCTCTCAGCAGTCACAACACGTACTATACCAGATACATTTAGCAGAAATCAAAACAATTTCAACATTCTGACTTCCTCAAAGATCTTATCTATCTTTTTCTAGCTATGCATGTCCCGTTACTAGCAACACATCTGCCCTTACAATTGCCCGGGGCTCTCAGCCCACCAAAGCACCCTTAATCTGCAGCTACAAATGGCCCGGGGCTCTTAGCTCACCAGCTAGCCCTTTAATCTAAACGGTATATGCAATAACAATTACTCAGGGCTCTCAGCCCACCCTCAAAAATCTCTCCTCCTCTTTACCCACGTGCAGCTCTCAAGACACAATATCAACACTGCACCACGTGGCAATACAATACCTCAATTCAATTACAAACAAACCAAATTGGTATCCAGCCCGCCGGGTCCAGTCACGCGCCAACCAGCAGCCACTAAGGTGCAACTAACTAGTTCCCGTGCTTTTGGCGGCGGGTCCGGTATACCAATGAGACCGTGTACGGGGGTCCCCTTACCCAACTATGGTCAGGCGTTTCAATCAACACCGGTTTACAAAACAATATGGTACCTTTTTCCAATCGCTGCGCCGAACGCTGTTTCCTCGGACTCGTGTCGTCTCAGCTTCCCGGGTCTGGAGTTCGTTTGGGACGAGTCGAGGTCCACATCACGGTAAATACCGCTTGGCGCTTTGCAGATGTCAGCTCACCTTCAACGGACGCCCAATCTTCGGGATCACTCGCAACTGCAGTCAATCGCTACGCTGTCCAGCAGCCGTTGCCGAACTGGAAGCGACTCCGATCCCAGACGAGCCCCCAAAATGTTACCGGAATCCACCTGGCTCACTCGGGAGAAAGTCGGGCCGGCGCGGACAATGACTGGCTGGACATGAGTATCTTCAGGAAAGGCGAACTTTATAGTGACGTCACCAATGCTCAGACAGGATTGAATCGCAAAGACTGAGCCCCGAATACATTCCAACATAGCATTTTATACAGTGAATAGATAATCAGGTACATCCTAATTAGCCCACCCCACGGTGACACTATCCCACTCCACGTGGGTCTGTACCTTCCCCTTTCAGAATACAAAGACATTCCACAAATTGGCAGTAAATTGGCAGCTTTCACATTATTATGACAATTGGATAATTTAACACTCGGCCAGATCCTGACTCTACCTCCCTCCCTGTAACTTGTTTGTGGTGTTTACTGATAAGCAGCCAGATGGCTTCACATCCATCTTTGTTCTTGTCCCTAGCTCTCTGACCTTGATGTAACTAATCTACATCCTGACACTTCTGCTAGTTTCTGCCCGGATCTTGTTAATTTAATTGCTCTGCCTGTTAGTTTAAAGAATTCCAAAGAATGGATGCAAACTCGTCTAATACAGCTAATATTCGCTATGTACATTTACGTGAACCAAAGTCCAGCACAAGATGGCCGCTTAGAACATCATGGCGGCCTATTTCTGGTCTGATTCCCTTACAACACAAAGGTCTTTTCTGCCTGTATGATAATAAAGTAGACCCCGTTTGAAATTGTGTAAGATAAGGGACACCATCTAGAGCTCAGAATCTTACACTTCAACAATATTTGTATAAAGGATAAACGAATAGAGGAAAGATTCAAAACAAGCAAATTAACATTATTTAAAAACAACAATTTCTGTCCAAAACTTCTATTTTACCCTATTTTTAATTCTTAACTTCACACTGTTACCGGAGTCCACTCAGCTCTATCGGGAGAAAGGTCGGTCCGGTGCAGACAATGACTATTCGGACACGAGTCTCTTCAGGAAAGGTGTGCTTTATTTGACGTCAAGTCTCAGCCAGGATTGAATCACAAAGACTGAGTGACTGAAAGGGAACCAGGCCAGAAACAGGCCGCCATGATGTCCCAGGCGGCCATCTTAACCAGGACTTTGGTTCACGTAAATGTACATAGCGAGTATTAGCTGATTTGAGACAAGTTTGCATAGATTCTTTGGAATTCTTTAAAAACTAACAGGCAGAGCAATTAAATTAACAAGATCTGGGCTGACTCTGGCAGAAGTGACAGGATGGAGATTAGTTACATCAAGGTCAGAGAGCTAGGGGCCAGAACAATGATGGATGTGAAGCCAGCTGGGGCCTTATCAGTAGTATACAATAAACAAGTTCCAGGGAGGTAGGTACAAGCAGGATCTGGACGAGTGTTAAATTATTCAATTGTCAAAAATACTGTGAAAGCTGCCAATTTACTGTCAATATGTGGAATGTCTTTGTATTCTGAGAGGGGAAGGTACAGATCCACGTGGGGTGGGATAGTGTCACCGTGGGGTGGGCTAGTTGGGATGTACATGATTATCTATTCGAGGTATAAAATGCCATGTTTGGATGTAAACGGGTCTCAGTCTTTGCGATTCAATCCTGTCTGAGCATCTGTGACGTCACAATAAAGTTCGCCTTTCCTGAAGAGACTCGTGTCCAGTCAGTCATTGTCCGCGCCGGCCCGGTCTTCTCCCGAGTGAGCCAGGTGGATTCCGGTAACATGACGAGAACACATGGTCATAACATTTTATACATGAATAGATAAACCGGTACATCCCAGCAACCTACCCATGGGCGATACTTGCCCACCCCAAGTCGATTCGTACCTTCCCCTTGCTAAATACAAAGACATTCCACAAACTGGCAGTAAATTGGCAGCTTTCACACACCTCATGTTTCAAATAGATGCTATGATAACATTTTTTTTCCAACAAAAATTGTTTGGTAGTGGAGGGGTTAACAAACCCACAAAGCCAGGACTAGCTGAACCGAGTCTTTTATACTAGATGCAATGTAATCCTGGATTTCTGTTTTTGCAGCATACACACCTCCATACAGCTTCCAGGGCCAGGCTCTATCACGGTGTGCTCCTAGCTCCCACCTGGACTTAGCTCCCACCCCTCACCCACCCACCCCACAGTTCTCATTTCATTTATACCCAACTAATTTGGCCATGTGATATTTTCAACCACCAACCTACGCACTCTGGAACTTCACCTACCAGACTCCCTTCCATCTTCTGCCTTCCTTATCAATTCCCTGCCTGTCTTCTACTTTTCCTTCCTTTCCCTCCCCTTTTCCCACACCACCTTTCTCTAGAAATGTTTTTCCCTCTCTTCCCCCTCTTGCTGCTTCTTTCTTCCATCTCCCTTCTCCCTAAATCTACCCTCCCTCCCTATACACCCTACAAATTACAGCAAGCTGGAAAAGAAACCCAAATGCACCATAGCTTGCTCAGCTCCTTTAATTTATCAGCTGAGAGCTGGTGGAGAGTGTTAAAATGCAGCCCTCCCACCCCCACACAACAGAGCTTTAAAACTCTCCAATCACTATTTTCCAAAAATAAAAATATGCCAAAATTCCTTTTTATTCTGGTGCTTGCACTGGCAAATGATGTTGAATCCAACCCTGGTCCAATAGCTGACACCATATTTATTCTCCCCACCAAAAAAGGTCTCTCCTTTTGTGCATTGCAACATTCGCGGTTTACTCCCTAAACTGGATGAGCTTAAAGCTTGGTGCTTCTATTACAAACCTAAAGTCATTGTGCTGACAGAATCATGGTTAACCCCTAAAGTGCCAGACTCTGCCATAGCAATACAAGGGTATTCATGCTCTAGAAAGGACAGAGCTAAGAGAGGAGGGGGAATTGTTATCTATGTTGACAACTCCATAAAGTTCACCCCGTTGCAGAATCCTAGCTCCCCAGCCACATTTGATTTCCTTTCTGGTACTATTGAGATCCCGTTCAGTAAAACAATTATTGTTGCTGGATTCTACCGCCCACTGAGTTCCCCAGTGCACTCCCTTTCTGACATAACCCAAATCCTTAGTAAATTAGTAGTTCAAAACCAAAAAAGTGAACTGCTGGTCCTCGGCGACTTTAATGTTGATTGGCTGAATCCTAAAAAAAATAAACACTGCTCACTGTTTAAGGCACGGGCAGCTAACACAATTAATCTCCTCCCCCACTTGCTGGACTGGATTCTCTCCTCATGTCCTGATCGAATACAGGAGGCAGGCGTTCTCGCTAATAGTTTCAGTGATCACTGCCTAGTGTACTGTGTGCGCAAAATAAGGGCCACAAAATGTCCACCAACGGTAATAATCACCAGGTCTTTCAAGAAATTTAATCTTGAATCCTTCCTAAATGATCTCAAACAGCTCCCATGGTACAGACTAAACCTAATCCCAGACCTGGACTGTGCAATTGAATACTTTCAATCCAAGCTCCTGAAAGTCTGGAACACCCATACCCCACTGCGCAAAGTGCGAGTAAAAGGGGCCCACCTCCCCTGGGTTACAGCTGACCTCACGCATATGTACCAGTTTAGAGACTCCCTGTGGTCAAATTTCAAGAGTACTGGATCCATCAACGATCACTGTGAATACCGAAAATGCCGGAATGCATGCACAAAACAAACAAAAATGGCTAAAGCCCAATACTTCAATGAAAATTTAAACAATAACATATCAAACCCTAGAAATTTTTGGAAAACCATAAGTAACATACAAGCACCCCCCGTCCACTCCCAACCGGCTGCTGTGAAAGTAAACAACCAAACTGTACAACACCCCCTAGATGTAGCAAATGCTTTTAATAATTATTTTGTTGGATGCGCCACCACCCTGATTGCTAAGATAGGAAATGACACGCAATCAGAAAGGCCGCACACGGGACAGGCCCCACCAACTGTGCAAAGACCCTGTAATGCAGAGAAATTCAGTTTTAGACCAGTGCCTGTCAGTGTCATCACTAAACTTCTCCGTAACCAAAAAATGAAATACCAGTCTGGACCTGATCAAATCCCAGCAATGCTGCTAAAAATCAGTGCGCCAGCAATTGCAAAACCTGTCGCAACCCTAATCAATGAATCACTGGCGACTGGATACATACCCAAACTCTGGAAGACTGCAAGGGTGGTACCTATCCATAAAAGTGGAGACAATACTTTGGTATCCAACTACCGCCCAATATCACTGCTCCCTGTAATGTCAAAAATTCTGGAAAAATGTGTCTACACTCAATTACGTGATTATTATCAGTATCGGAACTATTTAACCCCAGATCAATCAGGCTTTCGTCCAAATCATTCAACTACAACTGCCCTTTTAAAAGTTTGTAATGATATCCAAGCGGGCATGGAACAAGGAAACCTAACTGGAGCCATCTTCCTTGATTTTGCCAAGGCCTTTGACAATGTAGACCATGGCATCCTATTACAAAAATTTAAAAACTCCGGTATTGGTGATAGCACACTAACCTGGTTCCAATCATATGTGTCTGATCGGTCGGAATATGTGTCCATTTCTGACAGCACTTCCCTTCCCCTCCCAGTCACGTGCGGTGTACCCCAAGGCTCGATACTCGGCCCCCTGCTATTCAAAATATTCATAAATGATCTGCCCAATGTCTGCAAAGCCTCAACTGTACACATGTACGCAGACGACACTGTAATCTATACCAGCCAACCAAATCTCCCGCAGCTGGAGGCAGTGCTGCAAGAACAATTCACAGTGTTAGAAAAGTGGATCACAGATAACCAACTTTTTCTAAATGCTGACAAAACTGTTACAATGCTCTTTGGAACCGCACCTAAACTACACTAATTGCAAACACCCCATCTATCTGTGGGGACAAGATCAAATGACACGCTGACTACAGTCACTTCTCTCAAATCTCTAGGTATGTGGTTAGACCCAAATCTATCTTTTGGCCCCCACATCGTAAAACTCTCATCTAAACTCTACCCCAAACTAGGTGCCCTGTACAGAAACAAATCCTGCCTGAGCCCCGCGGTAAGAAAGCAGATTATACAACAAATGCTTATGCCAGCCATTGAATACGGAGATGTAGTGTATGCAGCTGCCCCTCAAACACACCTCCAGAAACTTAGTACATTGTATAACTCATTCTGCCGCTTTGTGCTACAATGTAACTACATGACCCACCATTGTGACATGTTAAAAGAACTAAACTGGCCATCGCTGGAATCTAGACGCACCCTTCACCTTTCCAACCTGGTGTTTAAGAGCTTTTCTGGGAAGGTACCACCCTACCTGACTAGGCTGATTGCCCCAGCAGTTCCCTCATCCTATAACCTCCGATCATGGACCAGCACCTTACTTGCAATACCGCAGTACAAAAAGAAAGTGGCTCGATCCTCATTTTCCTACAGAGCACCGCAAATATGGAATAACCTCCCAGACACCATCAAATCTTCCCCCAGTCTTAAGTCCCTTAAGAGTTCCCTATTAACATACCTCAATACGGAATGCACCTGTAAACATGTAACATAATGACTTTATTTCTTACATATTTATTTTTCTGTTAATCTGTATATTTGGTTTTGTGTTAATATCTTGCATTTTACTATTTTGTATTTCTGTAACCACCCAATGTTCTTGAACCCAGGACATACTTGAAAACGAGAGAAATCTCAATGTATCCTTCCTGGTAAAATCCTTTATAAATAAATAAAATAAATACTGTGTGCATGATGTCACAATGTGCAAACTTCAAACTGTGACATCAGCATTACAGGAGAGTAGGGTTCCCACCCGTCCGGTTTTGAACCGGACCGTCCGGTTTTGGAGTCATGTGTCCGGGTTTGACACCCACTGCCACATGACTCCAAGCCGGTACCGGCACATTTCCGCCGCCCCATACTTACATTTCATGCGCGTTCCCCCATCGCTGTGATCCTCTTTTCTGTTTCTCCATTCTGGAGATGCAACAGGTCCGCCCCGCTCACTGCCAGTCACGCGCAGGCGCAACAGCTCACGTAACGATCACGGGCTTGTTCCTGCCCTGGCGTGTGTGTGCGGCGATCCGGGCCGGCTCCCAAGACTCCCGAGCAATGAGACGTCTGACAGCACCACTGGCAGGGAGCACAAATGGTCCTCCAACGTCAGGTCCAGTCCAGATCTACTACGTCCACCGAGTCCGAGACAAGCAACTCCTGTGAGTGAGCACTGCATCAGCCATGATGCCAGTCTGCCATGCATAATACCAGTCTGCCAGCCATGATGCCAGTCAGCCATGCATAAAACCAATCTGCCAGCCATGTTGCCAGTCTGCCATTCATAATACCAGTCTGCCAGCCATGATGCCAGTCTACCATGCATAATACCAGTCCGCCAGCCATGATGCCAGCCATGCATACCAGTCTGCCAGCCATGATACCAGTGTGACAGCCATGATACCAGTCTGCCATGCATACCAGTCTGCCAGCCATGATACCAGTCTGCCAGCATACCAGTCTGCCATCCATACCAGTGTGCCAGCCATGATACCAGTGTGCCAGCCATGAATAATACCAGTCTGCCAGCCATTTTACCAGTCTGCCAGCCATGATATCAGCCTGCCATGCATAATACCAGTGTGCCAGCATGATACCACTCTGCCATGCATAATACCAGTCTGCCAGCCATGATGCCAGTCTGCCATGCATAATACCAGTCTGCCAGCCACAATGTCAGCCATGCATAATACCAGTGTGCCAGCCATACCAGTCTGCCATGCATAATACCAGTCTGCCAGCCATGATGCCAGTCTGCCATGCATAATACCAGTCTGCCAGCCACAATGTCAGCCATGCATAATACCAGTGTGCCAGCCATGATACCAGTGTGCCAGCTATGAATAATACCGGTCTGCCATGCATACCAGTCTGCCAGCCATGATGCCAGTCTGCCATGCATAATACCAATCTACCAGCCATGATGCCAGTCAGCCATGCATAATACCAGTCTGCCAGCCATGATGCCAGTCTACCATGCATAATACCAGTCTGCCAGCCATGATGCCAGCCATGCATACCAGTCTGCCAGCCATGATACCAGTGTGCCAGCCATGAATAATACCAGTCTGCCATGCATACCAGTGTGCCAGCCATGATACCAGTCTGCCATGCATAATACCAGTCTGCCAGCCATGATACCAGTCTGCCATGCATAATACCAGTCTGCCAGCCATGATGCCAGTCTACCATGCATAATACCAGTCTGCCAGCCATGATGCCAGCCATGCATACCAGTCTGCCAGCCATGATACCAGTGTGCCAGCCATGAATAATACCAGTTTGCCATGCATACCAGTGTGCCAGCCATGATACCAGTCTGCCATGCATAATACCAGTCTGCCAGCCATGATGCCAGTCTGCCATTCATAATACCAGTCTGCCAGCCATTATGCCAGTCTACCATGCATAATACCAGTCCGCCAGCCATGATGCCAGCCATGCATACCAGTCTACCAGCCATGATACCAGTGTGACAGCCATGATAACAGTCTGCCATGCATGATACCAGTCTGCCAGCATACCAGTCTGCCATGCCAGTCTGCCAGCCATGATACCAGTCTGCCATGCATAATACCAGTCTGCCATGCATAATGCCAGTCTGCCAGTCATGATGACAGTCTGCCATGCATAATATCAGTCTGCCATGCATAATACCAGTCTGCCAGCCATTTTACCAGTCTGCCAGCCATGAGACCAGTCTGCCATGCATAATACCAGTCTGCCAGCCATGATGCCAGTCTGCCAGCCATGATACCAGTCTGCCAGCCATGATGCCAGTCTGCCATGCATAATACCAGTGTGCCATAATATAAATATACGCATAATGTATACACAAAAAAATGGCCGCCCATGCCCAACACTAGAGTGTTCGGGTTTGGCTTGAAGAAAAGGTGGCAACCCTACCTGTGGAGAGGGACGTTACAAAGGTGTAAACAACATGAAAGATTTCTATCATTTAACAAGATAAATTCTTCTTAGATTCTTAAAAAGTGCATTGATAACACAGGATAAATCAGATTAACAGAATGTGAATTCTGTTGGTCAGTCTGTGTCCACCCCTTCTAGATTATGAGTTCCTACAGGAATAGGGCACTCATTTCCTCCTGTATGGCTTTGTCAAAATGTTGTTCAATGTATTGAATGTTATATAGATATTGTGCCCATTATACAGCGCTGCAGAATAATATTAAAAATAGCAATATACATGCCTGGCAGAGATCGGTAACCAACAATATGGCGACCAGGCATAAAGCTTCCCTCCTTACGCTGGCGACATTATTCGCCGTGTTGCTATTGACTACAGTTACTCTAGTGTGTGAAACAGGCCGGGACCCTCCCTCCGCGCCACAGACACACACTGAGTGAGCGGTAGTGACGCCGAGTGGCCGCGGCAGGAGAGAGAGGGGCGAGGCGGCTAGGAGGTTAGGACAAGGGCTAGGCTGAGCGAGCGAGCGAGTGAGTGAGTGAAGGAAGGTGTGGAGGCCGGTAACTTTTCCAGACACAGAGCAGGCGGCCCGGCAGAGTGCGGGTGAGCGGGTCCCGGCTCCGCCATGGGCTGCACACTGAGCGCTGAAGACAAGGCGGCGGCCGAGAGGAGCAAAATGATCGACAGGAACCTCCGGGAGGACGGGGAAAAAGCCTCCAAGGAAGTGAAGCTCCTGCTGCTGGGTGAGGAACGGCAGCCCCTCCATCATGTTGCCAGAGCAGCCCCGAGCGGCGCAGGAAGAGTGCTGCCCTGCTTTGTGGAGTATTCCCGTCCTGCACCGGCGATCTCCCCACACTTCTGGGCAGCACTCATCATGCACAGCCCTCTGCATGGAAGAGCGATGGGGATGATGGCAGCTACTGGGATAGGAAGAGGGGGTGGGTTGGCATTAATCCCCTGGGGTGACACAGGCCTGTTGACATGGCTCCCCTGAATGAGAGAAGGGCTCCATCCCAGGGTCAGGCACCCTCAGCTCCTCATGAGACCCATGATTGGGCCTTGACAGGAGTTACCCGGAGAATGTCATGTTATGTAATTTTAACCAAAATAGCTCAGATTGGAAAACATAAACTTGATGTAACTTTTGCAGATCCTCAGTGAACTTCTTACAGGGATGACCCAAACCAGGGAGGAGCTCAGACTACTTTGTTCATATTAAGGACCAACAAACTAAAGTCCCAAAAATTTGAGTTTTTGTTGCAAAACCTCAAATACCTGTTAATTTTACTCAAATGCTGCTTTAAGTGGGGATAAAAAGGTCTCAGTAAACGCTGACCTTGTGTAAACTGTAACCTGATCCTTTTGTTTTAGTCTGTCATTTGCTACTATTGGGTTTCGTGTAAATATTATGATTTGTTCTCATAACGGAATGTTTTCAGAGAGTGCGCATGGAATTGTGGGGGGTTATGTTTTTTGGGAATGCTACAGAGTGCGTTGATGGGATGAGTTTGCTCTAGAGCAGTGCCCAGAGGAGAAACATAAAGGGTTAATAGTCTAAACCTGCCAAATCTATATATTTTTGCCTGTCTCCTAAAATATGTATCGCAATTCGTGTAACTGTTTTGCCATCCATAAATGTAACTGTCAGCGGGAGAATTTTAGGATGTGTTCATCTATTCCAAGGTTACTCCTGGCCCCTTTTAGATGTTGATGCCTACATTTCCCAGATTTCTTTCAGGGCGATAGATGGCCAGGGAATCATGGGAGATGTAGTTCAGAAACATCTGGGGGGGCTGGAATTTGACAGCCCTTATCTATTCTAAACACAATGATGTATTAGTCCAATAAAAAAGGCAACAGTCCACACATTTTATCAACAACATTAAATCAGATGTCCAAATTCTTGCGTTTTATATGTTTGTGTATAAATATATATATTTTTTCCCAGTGATTGTCATATCCAGGTAGTCTCTGGCTCCTAAAAATCTGGGTTATTTTCTACAGAACTATGTAGAAAACCTTTTTGTTTAGGTCCTAATTATTTTTAAAGGTGCATAAATATGTGTATGAACATTTTTTTTTTTCCTCCAATGTTCTGTTCTTCTACCACCATAACCCCTCTTATGTTTTGCTCTCGATGATGTCTAGGGCAGGGGTCTTGGCCCTCCAGATGTTTTGGAGCTAGCTTTCCCATGAGTCTCCACTAACCTAATAAGTAGCTGAGCATCATGTGAGATGTAGTTTCAAAACATCTGGAGGGCCAAGGTTGTTGAGCCCTGTTCCAGGGTGTGTATAATGACCATATTTGTTATGGTTGCTGACTGTTGACAATCCTCAAATTGTTAGGAGAGGAAAGCTCCTGTGTCCCCGTAGAGGTGCTCGGTTTTGGAGGTCAGCGTGTAATGTTTCAGTGACTTTTCACTTTGTATGATCGGTCTCTTTTTAAAGGTTCGTGTTGGTTAAACAGTGGTGGGAAAAGACTTGCATCTTTGCCAGGCTGTTTCCCTAGGAGTCCCCCGCACTTGGAACTTAAGACCTACTTCGTCCCTGACTTATACTGGTGTTATACTATCTGACCAATCCTATAACTAACAAGTGACATTAGATTGACTTTTCCAAACTTCCCTCAAACCTCTGTCGAGGCTCCTGTGTTCTCCATTATCCATAGGTATAGATTATATCACTGGCAAAGATCACGACCCTTTGGTGGGAACACTACAGCCATGTGATACTGTACCGCTTTGTAATGTTCAGGATCGTTCCTCTCAATCACACACATTATTTTGCCTGGCTCCTCCGTCTGGTACAAATGTGTCAGACTGTATATTAGCCATTCTAGTCCGGTAGGGGATAGTAAGCCCTGGCCACTGGGTGATTTAACATTTGCAGCACTTTTCTTTTATACTATGGGCAATTGCATATGATTCCATGTTTGTGTTGCACATGGTTTGCGAGCACATGACAATTTTGTAAAAGTGCTTTTGTTTTGTGTATTGTGTAGTGACAGCGGCATGTGTTGCGTTTTTGAGGCCATTCTCTGGTTTGCCTTCATCCTTAAATCTGGGACTCATCCCCAGTACTGCCTTGATATCATGTAGTATCACTATATAGTTTGCCCCCCCCCTCTCTCTCCATCCCCCTTACACTAGGGGGGGGGTCTATTTTCCACGTGATGCATAAAGTTAACCAGAGCTCTGGTAATCAATCTCCATAGACTTGAATGGCTCAAATTTTACACTTGACTTGGAATCTAGCTCCATGTTTTCAGTAGGATGAGGGGGCTCTGTTGACTTGTAACTGTGTCATCAATAAATGTTATTTTTAACTGTTTTACATTTTGCAGATTTTTTTTTTTTGTACCAAGCCCCCCCTCTCCCCCACAAAAGGTTATGGGATAACGGGATTTTATTCAGGATTATTTTTCATCAAGACACTGGACTGACCCCCGAGACGCACTGAGCGACTCGCTATGGTTGGCATGAAGCACGTAATTTTAAAATCTAGTAAAACTAAACCTGGGACTCTACATCTGATTTGTGGGTGATAAGTCACAGATGGCCCAAAAATGAGAAAAAAAAAAATTCTGCTGGAAATACTCAATTATGAAAGTGTCACTTTGACTTCTGCGAGGTTTGTTCCCTATTCAGTAAATCAATGGGAAGTGAAACTGGTCAGAATAGGTGTTTTCAGTAGATTTCGGTTTTTGGGAGGTAACTAAAAGCTCCAGTTTAGCAGATGAAGATGACTTTTTCAGTATATCCATTCCCCTGTTCCCCTTTTTTCCCTTCTTATGGTCTGAGAGATGGTAGACGGTAGTTGGTCTTGAGTCGGAGGCAGCATCTAAACATTGTTTGAAGACTGAATAAAAACGGGAAGTGTCATTGTATGAAACAGGAAGGAAGAATTGCTTAAAAATGTATAAATTGTGGCACCACAGAATGTTTAGTAATTAATGGTATGAGCAGCTGTCCGGATTCCTGGCTACGTGGGACTTTGCTGACCATGGCGGCACACCCACTCATCAAGTATCACACTCAAAATACGTGATGAGCAATTTGACGATACACAGGTTTAATCTCAATAGTGATCGAATGATCCCACTTTATACAAGAAATACACTTAGTGCACTCGTCTGACCCCAGCCTTATGTGCGCCCGTACTGAAGTGCCTCCCGGCGTCCGTCGCAGCATTGTGACACTTCGGGGCTGGCCACTCACACGAATTGAGTGCGCTACAGTGGACGTGCTGCAGCCGCTCTGAAAGCCTCCCCGTCGCAGCGCTACCATGCGCGTTGGAAGGGGCTGCAAAGCGCAATCCTCCATAGGAGGATCGAGCCTTACTTCGCTCAGCGAGGTAGCCAGACCGTCAGAATGCAAGGAACGTCCACTCTCCAAAGCGCTCACCTGATCCCAGTCTTAAGTGACCCTGTCATGAATAAAACAACTTTTCATGTAATTTTCATGAAGTACAGTTGTGTTCAAAATTATTCAACCCCCAATGCTGTAAAGGGTTTTAGGGAATTTAGTGTACATTTGTAATTGTATTCAGAATGAAATCCTACAAGGACTTTTTAAAGAACCATATGCAACTAAAATGACATCAATTGGTTTTGTAATACAGTAGTAAAAGTTTCTTTTGTGAATTCTTCATTGACACAATTATTCAACCCCTTAAAGACTACCACTCTGAAGAACAGAGGTTCATTCAAGTGTTTTCAATCAGGTATTGAAAACACCTGTGGATGTCACGGAGCAGCAATAAAGCATAATAAGCACCAATTAGGCAGCTTTAAAATGACTGTGATACTCAGCTCCTTCTAGACATTTACTGGTGTGGTTACAAACATGGTGAAGTCAAGAGAATGGTCCAGGAAGACAAGAGAAGAGGTGATTACTCTTCACAGGTAGGGCAATGGCTATAGGAAGATTGCAAAGATGTTAAACATACCAAGAGAGACCATAGGAAGCATCATTCGCAAATTCAAGGCAAAGGGCACTGTTGAAACGCTACCTGGTCGTGGCAGAAAGAAGATGCTGACTTCGACTGCTGTGCGCTACCTGAAGCGTAGAGTGGAGAAAAGTCCCAGTGTGACTGCTGAGGAACTGAGAAAAGATTTGTCAGATGTGGGTACTGAAGTTTCAGCTCAGACAATACGGCGCACACTGCGTAATGAAGGCCTCCATGCCAGAACTCCCAGGCGCACCCCCTTGCTGTCTCCAAAGAATAAGAAGAGTCGACTGCAGTATGCCAAAAGTCATGTGGACAAACCACAGAAGTTTTGGGATAGTGTTCTGTGGACTGATGAAACAAAATTAGAACTGTTTGGGCCCATGGATCAACGCTATGTTTGGAGGAGGAAGAACAAGGCCTATGAAGAAAAGAACACCTTGCCTACTGTGAAGCATGGCGGGGGGTCAATCATGCTTTGGGGCTGTTTTGCTTCTGCAGGTACAGGGAAGCTTCAGCGTGTGCAAGGTACCATGAATTCGCTTCAGTACCAGGAGATATTGGATGACAATGTGATGCAGTCTGTCACAAACCTGAGGCTTGGGAGACGTTGGACCTTTCAACAGGACAATGATCCCAAGCATACCTCCAAGTCCACTAGAGCATGGTTGCAGATTAAAGGCTGGAACATTTTGGAGTGGCCATCGCAGTCACCTGACTTAAATCCGATTGAGAACCTCTGGTGGAACTTAAAGAGAGCAGTTGCAGTGCGCAAGCCTAAGAATGTGACTGAACTGGAGGCTTTTGCCCATGACGAATGGGCGAAGATACCCGTAGATCGCTGCAAGACACTTGTGTCAAGCTATGCTTCACGTTTAAAAGCTGTTAGTACAACATCCTTTTACAGTTATAAGTACTAAGATTGAATGTCACTTGGGGGTTGAATAAAACTGATAATGATGTGAGCACAGAAAAGACATTTGTGGTTATTTCATTATAAATGTTATGTTATATTTGTCTGACCTACGCGTGCCTCCTTTGATTTAATTGTAAGCAAGATGACTGATCAAAATCAATGTCAAACTGGCCAAAACACTCAATTTCAGTGGGGATTGAATAATTTTGAACACAACTGTATATCCTTTGTCATAATGATCCCCTCCTTTTATCACAAGTATACTTATCTCAGCTCCAGTGATGAGGGCAGGGCATTCAAAGACTTCTGGGAATTGTAGGCCATCAACATCTGGGGGGTCTGGAGCTTGGGATCCCTGTTACATAGGTTTGTGCCATTCCAAACATTTGAGAGTCTATGGCTACTTTGCCCCTTTGGATTTGGTAAGTCCTGGGGAAGGCTTGTAAGTGCAGCTATCCCATAAACCAGAACAATGCTTTCTACTGGTAGACAGTGAGGTTTAGCCTTCTTGCAGTGTCCCTTTAACCCTTTTAGTTAGCAGGCGGTTTTACCATTGTCTGTCCGAAAGTACCCACTGCTGTTTTAGTGTTTTTTTACATTTCTGCGCTGTTTGTGTTTAGCTCTAATTTTCTTCCTACTTGTTTATGGAACCCACACCGTTTTTCTCGCCATTAAATGGACTTTCTTAAGATACCTTTATTTCCATCATATCTTATAATTTACTATAAAAAAAATTCTGACCTATCATGAATAAATGGGAAAAAACAAAATTTTTTGAGCTTTAACCCTTTCATTGCTGAGCCATTTCACCTCTGTGTGCTGAGCTTAAATTTTTACCACTTTTGCTGTGGTTTAAACGCGATTTGAAGTCACGATTTATCATACAATCCAGACAAATTATATATCCTTTTTTTTTTATTTTTTTTTCTTCTCAGCAGATTCCTAATACATCATTATTATACAGTATGTATACGTCATGCCCTGCCAGAATGCTATAACAATGAATGGTGCCCTTTTTAGTGGTGCCTCTTTTTATCTCCTCCTGATAGGAGGGGGGGGCCTCTCTCCCTCCCAATCAGGCGTTCTCCTGGCTTTGCCGGGGGTCACCTGAAACTGACGTCATCGCGCCCGCCGCAATGACGTCTGTGCCCCTGGAGGGGGGTATAATGCTGCGTCTGACTTCCATGAAGTCAGATCGCCGCGGGATCCCGCAGGAGAGAGGTGAGTATCTGGAGGAGAGCCCGCTTAGCGGAAGACGTGTGGGGAACATCCTCCACATATGGTGGGAGACTCCCATGACGTTCCCCACACATCTTCAGCGGGAAAGGGGTTAATCCCCAAAATCTACAACCGCCAAAATAGACCCCGGCTAAATAGTTTCGAAATTTTTGTCCTGAAACTAGATACCCAATTTTTATGTTTTTCTTTTTTAACCCCTTCACGCTGAGCCATTTCACCTCTGTGTGCTGAGCTAATTTTGACCGCTTTATGCTCATCATGTTTAAATTCCCCCTAGGTGCCACCGTTGGGGAGCTAGAGTGGTCCGAAAGACCAAGGTTTCCCCTGCAGGGGTGGGGGGGGGCTGAAAATGACATCACAACGGTTTTGGCCCACAAAACCCGTCAGGCTGGCTTTAAGGAAGCTAGTCTGACATGGGAGCCCAGCCAGAGAGGTGAGTATAGAGAGGTGTTTTAAAGGACCATGACATACATGGTCCGTCAGTGGTCCTTAAGGGGTTAAAGCCGTGTTTCCCAAACCTGTCCTCAGGACCCACTGACATGCCAGGTTTTGCTACTCAGTGATTTCAGTATTCAGTCTGCATTTCCCCAAGATGATCTGCAAATTGTGGCCTGCAGAGGATCCCAAGGACCGGTTTGAGAAACACTGCTTTAAAGGGACACTGCCACTAACATAAGCTTTAACTAGATTAATTGTGCATTACAAACACAACCACTTCCTAAAATACATACTGTGGGTTTTTTTTGTCTAATGCAATTGCATGTAAAATGAAAAAGTTAGGTTTATTTCCTGGTTCCATTTTGTGGATTTTTCTCATGATGCAACATTTACCAAAATCTGTGTAAACGTTTTACTTTACTGCTGTGGTTTAGTTTTGACAGCATTTAACCACTTCGATGCTGAGGACGCGCTCAGCGCGTCCTCAGCATTCCCGCTGGTATGCGGAGGACGCGCTCAGCGCGTCCTCCCATTGGGGTCAGCGTTCGACCGAGTTCCGGCCGATCGCTGGCCCCCCCGGTGCGGGCTGACATCCTGGATGTCAGCCGCGCATCCGGGACCACAGCCGCCCGAATTAGGTGTCATCGCGGCAGCGCGATGACACCTAATTCAGGCGCCCCCCCCCCCCGCATGTGCGGAGGAGGCGCCTGAAAGGGAGGGGGGAGGTCCTTCGGACCTCTCTCCCTCCGATCGGCGGCTCTGCGGGGGTTAACCCAGGCATCATTTGGAAGGGCACAGCCTGCCCTTCCAAATGATGCCTGGCATTAACCCCTGGGGAGCTGGATCGCGAATCGGCGCTGAAAAGCGCCGATTCGCGATCCTTTCCCGGAGCTGGCCGACATCTTGGATGTCGGCCAAGCCTCCGGGAACTCCCCCTGAGGACTGGCGTCATCGTGCGTAGCACGATGACGCCAGTCCTGGACTTAACCCTTAACTGCCACCAACGGTGGAGATAGGGAGTTCCAATGAACTCCCTATCTCCCGATCCGTGGCAGTTAGGGGTTAAATTTTGGGTTAAATTTTGGTATGGTTGGATCGGCCAGAGCATGGCCGTTCCAACGATACCAAACATGAAAGTGAAAAAAAAAAAATGACAAATAAAAATAAAAAAAATAAACACTTTTTTTTTTTTTTGGTTTGTTAATGCAGCAATATTGTTCCCATTTCAATTATAATGTGAACAATGATGCTGCACTAACGATTTTTGTATGCGGTGCGTTTGTTAAAAATCGCGTAATTTTCCCCCAAAAAAAATGTAACGAGAACCCATCTCTAATTTTTTTAACAAGCGCACCCCATACAAAATATAACCGCAATTGCTCGCATGTTAAAATGTGAAAAAAAACACTTTACACATTGTAAATTATTGAAAATACATATTTTATTGCATTTTTTGTTATAATATACAGACATGACATAACGTATACATATAATAATGACATATTATGAATCTACCGAGTCTGACGGAGAGAACGATATATAATATGTCTGGGTCATATACTAAAATAAGCCTTCAAAACACGTTTAAACATGATGAGCAAAACCGGTAAAAATGACCTCAGCACAGGGGCGGGAAAAGCCTCAGCAGCGAAAGGGTTAACAGTCAGTGGGGTGAAGGAGTGAGTGTTTAAATAAGGCTATTGTGTTCTCTTAGGTTACCCAAGAGAAGAGGTGGCAGCTGAATGAGAGAAGACAGGGAGCTTGAAATTTCTAATCTACCTCTGGTGATGTCCTTTGAATACATCCCACTAGGGATGCACTGCTACTGTTTTTTTTTAAATTTATTTATTAAGACCAAGTACGAGTACCAATACTTTTTTTTCCGGTACTTTCTAATACTTCTACTTAATGTCATGTCACCGCTTTCCAATAAATTTAGGAATTTGCTGAAAGCCTGTCCAATTTGTTAATAGTGAAATGTAAGACCAGACACCCCACTTACCCCTGCGCGCAGACTCACACAATCCGATATCCATCTCTCAGACACTTGGGCCAGCTGACAGAATGCTCACTAGAACGCAGCCAGCTGGAGGGGCCTAGCAGAATGCTGTTGGTGCATTCTGCCAGCCACCTCAGCCCCTCAGATTCCGTCCGGCAACCCAGCCCAGTGCTGGCTTCCGGTATCAGTATGGGGGGCATTTGCACGAGTACAGGTATGTGCATCCCACAGAATAAAATGGTCAGCTGCCTGACCCATAGACTCCCTTCTATGGCCATTGTCAAACAGTGATGCAAACTGCACTCCCACAGTATATTTACAACACAAACGGTGACGCAATGGATGCACCCAGTGACACTTAGAGTAAAATATTTTCTTTACTAACAAAGAGAAAACCAAAGTACATGTATGATATCAACAACATAAATTAAATGTCCTTATTGTGTTTATTTTATTTAGTTATAGTGGTCCTTTAACTCCCCTCTGCCTTTTTTGAAGAGCATAATACAATGTGGACGTCGGGTGTGACTGACATTACCTCAGTGTTACGGAGAATTCGTCTTTTGATACAAGGCCAGCACACTTCCCGTAGGTGGAAATCTCACATTGCAGGCTCTATCGGCATTTAATGAATGTCTAGCAGCATTTCCCATCAAAAAGCCTCCAGACCTTTTAATCTGGGGCAGAATCACAAGCCCCTCTATCAAAGGGAAACTGATCTTCGTCTAATCTTTTCCTATTGTTTCCTAAGAGGAGGCTTGAGAAATCCAGGCGTCAGGAAGCCACTGGCCCCTATAATTTTACCCTTTGCTCCCAACTCTGTGCATTATTTTATAGAAATATCTTTGTGAAACATTGGCTCCTGGATTTCATATACATTTGTCATGTTTACACCCCCCCCCAATGTTTGCCAATCTGTTCCGTGCTCATGTTGGTATAAATTAATAATGTATTCTATATTAGACTCTCAGAATATGTCCATGCGTTCCAGAAATTGATTCTAAATTGACAGGATAGAAAAATTAAGAAATCTACTACTTAGTGTGACTTTGTATCAAACAACGAATGGGGGGGGGGGTCCAGCCTCCTGAGGAGTCTGCAGCCGTGGAGAGTCACCCAGGCCCACTCCAAGGCCAACAATCACCTTGCAGTCAAGTGGAACTTAGAGGGACGTCCGCAGCGACGGCAATAATGTCCCTCGGGCCCTCCAGTGGAGCAGTCGTAACTTTGCAGATACGAACTGCCGAACCAAAGATCCCAGGTTCATCTGGAGATGATTTAAGGAGGTGGCGAGCCACCCGGTTAACATAGTCCAGGATGGAAGGTGGGGGCAGGGATTCCGGGACCCCCCAGAACCTCACATTGCGCCACCTACGACAGGCCTCCACTGCTTCCAAGGCCTTGGAAAGATGAGCAACTTTTATCTTTCGAGGGAATCCACGCGATCCACCAATGTCCCCTTCGTTGATTCCGTCCCATCTACATATGTCTGCACCAACTCCACCGCCTTCTGCATTGTGGTGATTTCACCCTGATTTTTCTCTGAGATCCGCCTTCCAGAGAGCTCGCAGTTCCTCAACAATGCGCTGGATGCCACCCTTTGTGGAGGGCCTAGCCTCATTTGAATCAGCAGCCGTAGTGTGTAGCAGCACCAATGATCCACAGGCAGGGGGAGTCCAGCCTCCCGAGGAGTCTGCAGCCGTGGAGAGTCACCCAGGTCCACTCCAAGGCCAACAATCACCTTGCAGTCATCGTCGAGCAGCTGCCGAGGCCACGACATCGTAGTCCCAATCGGTGTGTGTGAGAAGTGGGCTCCCCTCCAGCAGCTCGCGATTTACTTCCGAGGGCGAGTAGGCAAGCTACGGCTCGTGGCGTCTCCGGCCATATCCCAGTGATAGTGTAATATCCCTTTGAAGGGGGCCCTCCGCCATGCCAGTCTTCTTACCACTTCTTTTCCCCATCCCACGTCAGGCAAGTAGGAATGAGGGGTGGTCAGCCAAAATCCCACATCCAGGTCTCTAAATGGCCACCACCGCATAGGCCGCAGTAGACAGTGGGTGTCACAGAAAACTGCACAGACTGTCAGAAAAGCTGTTGCGGTCAGGAACAACTCCCCAGAGTGCCAGCAGCTCCGGGGAAGGGAAAAAAAAAATCACAAAACGGGAGGTAAGTCGTGGTGGTAAAAGGCCTGGTGGTCGAGGAGCTTATGTAAAATACGACCTCTCTTGTCTAGCGTCAGCTCCGCCCCTAGCGCTGGGATTGTTGCCGTGCTTAACAAGTGTGGCTGCTCTCTTTTAAAAAAAAAAAATTACAAGCAGCCACACCGCATCAGCCGCCTGGATACTAGAGCCATCGCTCTGACCCTTTACCACCTGGAACAAGCAGCCTGTCAGCCAGACCAGTGACAGGAAGACCAGTGCCTGCCAGCCAGACTAGTGCAAGCTGCACTTGCCTCAGGCAGCCTGAGAAGGAGCACAGACAGCAGTTTTCAAAGCGAGAGAAAGAATGAACAAATTTAGGGGCACAGACAAAGTTTGCTCTGCCTCTTTCTTTCTTTAGAACCTCTGCTCTCTGGCTTTCTTTCTCTTTAAGCTCTGCAAAGAAAGACAGCGACACAGAGAGCAGAGTTTGCAAAGAGTGAAAGAAGGCCGGCAGGGGCACAGAGCAGAGTCAGAAACTGAGAAAAAACTGAAATCTCAGACAATCAGAAGCTGAGAAACAAATACGGTTAAGGTAATTAATGCATTTTTCGACTCCCCTCCATATTGATTAAAGCTAGGATGTTTCCTTCTTGGTTCCCTTTAAAAAGATATAGAAGTATTACAATTGTCTGTATTATGGGCTTAAAATATACAGTATTCCGAGGGGGGGAGAGATTCAAAGTGATAGGCCGCAGGTATCTCGGTAATGCGGCTCTCCTCTTGACTTGCTGCTGTGGCTCCTGAACAAAAAACGGTGAGGATCCCTGCAATAAAGCCACTAGGTTAGTTGACATCCTTGGCCCCCAGTGGTATTGAATTTAAATATTCCAGGATTCTTAAAAACTCATTAGTTTGGCTGAACTTCATGGGAAACGTGGATGCAAAACATTTAGAAGGCCAAAATTGCTGATCCCTGCAGTAGACCATCAAATGTAGTTTCTAGATGGCCAACCACAAAAACAGACTGTCACTCACACCGCAGAGGGTTCAGTAGGAGCTATCTATTAGGATCCTCTGGCTCTCAATGTTTTTTTTTTTTTTTTTTTAAAACCAACAAAAAACCCAGCATCATGTGGTTCAGAAGGTGGTTTTGTTTGCAATGCACAAGTAATCTACATGCTGCTTTTTTTGGCGGTAGTGTCCCTTTAAATTTACTGTCTAACTGCTTCAGTGACTCCAAATTACGGTGACCATTCGCTAAATAGGGAATTCATCATATTCTCTGCGAAACAGATTCCCCGAAATGTGGTGAAAAGCAAAGTATCTATAGGTGAATAGACCCTTTAGTTTTCTAACTTCCATAATAACCCCCTAAAATGCCGTAAAACCAGGGAAATATAATAGTGTGGAATGTAGCCTACCCATTAACCCCTAAAATGCCAGTAATTGAGCAAAACATGAAGTGTATACACTGAGGAATGAAGGCTGCCCATAAACAACTAAACACTGGAAAAACTAAAGTAATACACAATGTGATATATAGTCTGACTGTTAACTCCTTCACTGCTTGGCCATTTTAACCCTGTTAAAAATTTAGAAAAGGTTGCTTTTTTATGACTTTTTTCACTGAATATGGTCATGTTGGATATCAATGGAAAGGCCAGACTCTGCCCTTTCCAATGACCCCTCTGATCGATGATGTATGACACATGAGGACAGAGGTAGTGGTCAGACAGAAATAGGGGATGCTGATACCTAGGGGGGGATTACCCCCCCCCCCCAAAGTGACACCTATGTTGGGTGTCCCTCTACTCTGCTAAGCAGGAATTTATGGATAATTGTCTCTTTTTGTGTCCTTTCAGGCTGGCGTCAGACAAGTGCGCTATGTGCGCCCGTACAGACCAGCTTACCGGCGTCCGCCGCAGCGTTGTGACGCTGCGACGGGGCCGGTCACATGCTTGTGCGTGCGCAACAAGTGTCCGTTATCCAATCCTCCCCGTGGATGCGCTAGGACGCACGTTGACGGGGCTGCAAAGCACGATCCTCCGTAGAAGGATCGCGCTTTGCTGCGCAGAGTGCGCTGAGCGCAGAGTGGAAGGAACGTCCACTTTCACGGACGTTCCTACTGCTCCCCAAAAACGCTCGTCTGACATTATCCTTAGACTCCTTCAGATATAACTTTATAAATAAATAAATAACTTGCGATCCTTCCAGTACTTATAACTGTTATATGGAACATAATTCAGTTGATGCTAGGACATCAGCCAGCCGGTGTAGGACACTTGGTGGTTATCCCTCCCTCCTATTCCACCTCCAGCATTTGCTGTTAAGGACATCAGTGATTCGATCTTTGTGCAGACTGATTAGTGCCGCCTGCGTGCTGGATATCTCACTGAACAGTGCGCTGTAGGCCCTTTGAAGCTGTAATTGATCAGTGCTGCCCAGCAATTGGCTTGTGATAAGGGTGCCAGCCTCAAAGGAACTAGAAACCTCAATAAAGCTGGTTTGTTGTGTGAAAGAAGGACATGCAACCTGCAGAATGAGAGATGCAAGGACAAGCTGCGTTCATGCTAATAATACACCCGCACATTCTGTCTCCGTGATGAATATGTTTTGTTCACTAACCTGTGTGGTTGTACGTTGGTCGCAGATTTAACTTAAGCACAAGCTTTATTTCAGGTGGTTTTTTTCTCCTTTCTATATCTTAACAGCGGTCACTTGGTGACCTACAAAGATCAATCAGCATTAACTGAATCTGTTAATTAGGAATCCCCATCACCCTGCCGAATCAAAGCCGCTTGTATTTTAATGTTCATCCATCTGATGTGAGATAAATACTGGAAGGTGAGCGCAACTCAGTGAGTCGATCCAATACAACTGACCTGTATAAACAATATTTTTTTTTCTTTCTGATGCATACTATGCTGCACGTTTTCCACACGCATTTTGATTTCCTGGCATGGTAAAAATCAAGAAAAAAAAATGTAATCTGCGCTTATACCTAGAACGCCGTATGTACCAGGGATGTCCTGATCTGATCCCTAGGAATGAGATCAGGACCTAATCTCCCATAGAGGCTTGCGCTTTTGTAGGCCTGAACATCTGTTGTAGATTTTTGCTGTGGAGGGTGCAGGGTAACGTGAAAGTGTAAAGTTTTTGACAAGGAACCAGTGTAATGTGCAATACTATTACGCACGTTACACCGTGTGGCCTCCCCATCAGTCAGAATGCTGCGACAGAAGCCGGGAGGAGGGGGTCACATGGACACACTTCAGGCTGCGGTCACATCAGCGCACTAAGGCTTTCGTGTTTTGTTTTTCTGTGTGCCGGCCTGTCCATCAGCCGATCTGGGTCGTCCACAGACGCTTCCAGTGGACGACCCTGATCGACCCATGGCGTCCGTAGTCAGCTGACCAAGTCAGTTGCCTGACTATGGTGCCAGTGGACGTGGACTGCGGTTACACGAGCCCACTGAGTGTGTCCTTGTGACCTCCCTGCTTCCGTCGCAGTATTCTGACTGATGGGGAGGCCACACGGTGTAACGTGCGTAATAGTATCGCACGTTGCACTGGTCCCATGTCAAAAACGTTGCACTTTATTGTTCCACTGAACCCTCCCTGGCAAAAAGCTGTAACGGATGTTCAGGCCTACAGAAACGCAAGCCTCCCTAGGAGGGGTGGCCACACAGGCGTCCGAGCAGAGAGAATGCCCGTTCTCACAGCCGTTCCCTCCTTGCTCATGTGCGCTTGTGTGACCGCGGGCTTATTCGGCCTGGGTGTATGCAGTATCGGCCAATCCTTAATGCCACACAAGCTGGGTTGAATCGGTACTTTGGTAGTCATTTTCCATGTCTAATATTGTTTTTAGCAGTGAAGGAGAAGGTGCACACCAAATTGCATGTCTAGTTGGTTATCCTGCTGGGTGTTCATGGACCCTAGGGTGGCCAAAACCCCTGTAGAGTATACAAACAGAAATTGAGAATCCAGGCACTTAAAAAAGTATTACTGGAAATGAAAACAAACTTTGACTTTCAGAATCTGCGATTTGTTTTGGCAGGAATTCGCCTTGTTCAAGGTATGGGAAGTTCGGTGTTTCTGGAGGTTTTGGAAAGTTTTTTTTTTTTTCTGAGCCCGTTCATTTCCTCAGCAACTGCTGAATTGCTGAGGAAGCAAAATGGCCGATTTCTTAATGAAAGATTCAGATTGTTTCTCGTTCACACTTTCCTATGACTCGGACAACAGTTGAGGTATATATGATAAAGAAAAGCAGTCGGCACAATTCCTTTTTGTATGCACACACCATAAATGATAGTTTTTATTAAATAAACGTTATGTTTCCTTTTGAAACAAAATATAATTGAACTGTAATATGTCTGTGCAGGGGGAAAAAAAAATAATTATTTTGTGCTTTGGTGAACAAAAACCTCAAAATTAACATTGCAGTACTGAATTGTTACTTGCTTCATGGCGGCGGCCTTCTTTAACCCCTTCCATGCGGAGGATGCGCTCAGCGCGTCCTGCCGCATGGCTACTTTGCTGCGGAAGACGTGCTGAGCGTGTCCTCCCTTTGCAGTGGCGATCGGCCGGGATTCCGGCCGATCGCGGCGGCCCCTCAGTGCGGGTTGACATCCTCGATGTCAGCCCAGACTCCGGGAACGGCGTCTATTACAGGCACCCCCCCCCCCCACCAGTGCGGGAAAGGTGCCTGAAGGGGAGGGGGATGAGGACATTTGGACCGCTCTCCCTCCCCATCTGGGCAGGCCACAGCTTAAAGGCAGGCACCGTTTGGAAGGGCACAGCCTGCCCTTCCAAGCGGCAGCTGTCTTTAACCCCTAGGGGGCTGGATCGCGATATGGTGCTAACAGGCGCCGTATCGCAGTCCCCTCCCTGAGCTGGCCAACATCTTTGTCGGCAAAGCTTCCGGGATATCCCCCTGACGACTGGCGTCATCACGCATAGCGCAATGTCAGTTCTGCATTTAACCCCTAACTGCCACCTATGGTGGAGATAGGGGGTTCCAATAAACCCCCCCATCTCCCGATCCGTGGCAGCTAGGGGTTAATGTGTGGTATCATTGGAACGGCCAGAGCATTGCTGTGTGAGGCTGGGGGTCAGACTAACGCATTTTTAACGTGCGTTTAGGCGCATTTAATCACGGCTGCAGTAGCAGCAAATGACGGGCAATAACGGCCAATATACGAAGTCCGGCCATGCAACGCAAGTGGAAAATGAACGCATTTTTTCGAGAACGCAGAACCGCTAGTACTGACATACGGAGTGCGCTGCGGCAGCATAGCGGCGTGTGTGCGTGAATAGGAGATGTCAGACGCTGCTAATGTCCGGCCAACATAACGTCTAGACGCAAAAAGTGTTTTATTGACGGTCTGTAAAAAATCACGCACGAAAATGCGCGTCGTCTAACTGTTTTGGCGCATTCCGTGAAAAAGTACATCAATGCGTTCGGACGCACTTTTTGACGGTCGCTGCAAATAATGCGTTCGTTTGACCCTAGCCTAAAATGTAAAAAAAATAAAAATTTTACTTTTTTTTATTTTTTATTAGTGCAGCAATATTGTTCTCATTTCAATTATGTGAACAATGATGCTGTACTAAAGATTTTTTCTATGGGGGCGTTTGCTAAAAAACACGTCATTTTCTACAAAAAATTGTAACGAGTCCCCATTTCTAATTTTTTTTTTTTTTAACAAGCGCACCCCATAGAAAATATAACAGAAAAGGCTTGCATGATAAAATGTGGGGGGGGAAAAAACAAAAAACACTTTACACAATGTAGATTGAAAATTCAATTGTTATTGCATGTTTTGTTATATTCAGGCAAAACATGACGTATACATATAATAATGATACATTATGAATCTTATCTGCCGAGTCTGCCGGAAAGAACGATATATAACATGTCTAGATTGTATAATAAAACGTAACTTCAAATCGCGTTTAAACATGATGAGTGAAACCTGGTAAAAATTAGCTCAGCACAGAGGTGTGAAATGTCTCAGCAGCGAAAGGGTTAATACATCACACTCAGCTACTCGCAGCATCTCTCCTGGTGGCTGCAAGTTAGCAGCGCTGAGCGGCAGAACGGCGTTCAGTGGCAAGTTGCTTACTTAGCACTTGCAGCGGCTGAGCAACTGAACGCGCCTCTGGTTAGATCTTGCTGCACCAGGTTCAATGGTTACTTTATTGATTTTCATTTTTAATTTAGTTTTGTGACGGCATTGCGCTTCTGTGTCTTGTTTTTTCTTTTTTTTACATGATGATTTTTTTTACAATGTTAGTTGTATTGTCAGTATGGAAGCCAGCTTCCAAAGAGGTCACGGCCATATTGTTACTGCTCATAAACTAGTGTCCTTATTAATTTGGCACAATGGGATCCTGAACCTTTCTTTTCTGTTTTGGGTTAAATAAATAACCAGGTGTGACCGATCCACTCCCTGACCTAACATTCTCCCCATGTGTACACACCCCATCAGTGTTATGCTTGTGAAGGGTTATAGAAACACTCCAAGAGAAATTGAGCCTTAACCCCTTAGTGACCGGGCGGTTTTACACAAATCTGTCTTTTAGTGACCGCTGCTGTTTTTACGTTTCTGCGCTGTTAGTGTTTAGGACAATTTTTCCTCTTACTGGTTTATTCGACCCACACATATTATACACCCTTTTTCCCGCCATTAAATGGACTTTCTAGAAATACCATTATTTCCATGATATCGAATAATTTACTATAAAAAAAAATATGAAATATGAGGAAAAAAATGGTAAAAACACACTTTTTCGTAATTTAATCCCCAAAATCTACAACCACCCAAAAAGACCCCGGCTAAATAGGTTCAAAATTTTGTCCCGAGACTAGAAATACCCAATTTTAACATGCGTTTGCTTTTTAACCCCTTCACTGCTGAGACAGTTCACCTATGTGCACTGCGCTCATTCTGACCATTTTGTGCTAATTATTTTTAGATGACAGCCTAGGTCCTATTTAATTAAACTCCCCCCAGACAAAAAAACTTTTAAAATTTTTTTTTTTATTTTATTTTTTTTATAATTTTTTTTTATTTAATTTTTTTAAAAAAAATTTTTTAAAACCAAACCTGGTCATGTTTGGTATCATTTGAAAGGTCATAATCAGGCCTTTTAAATGATGGCAAATATGACCATCCAGCTGCCATGGATCGGGAGATAAAGGGATCCTTAGGATCCCCTTATCTCTACATGGCAGCTAGAGGGTTAACTGGCCCACTGACATCCTCACACATATGGTGAGGTTGTCAGTGGGTGTGGGGGGGCCTGGAAGCTTGGCTGACATCCAAGATGTCAGCCCCCCTCCAGGTTTGAATCGTGTTTTGGCGCCGAAAAGCGATCCGGCGGCGAAACTGTTAATGCCATACACCGCTGGAAAGGGGAGGCTCTCCCCTCTCCAGCAGTGCAAACGGCATCCCCCTAGCTTCAATGGTTGGAGATAGAGGGCTCCGAAGGAGCCACCCCCGTCCCCTCCATTGAAACACATGGGGGCACCTTCTGATGACGTCACCACGCAGCGTGGCGACGTCATCAGCCTCGCCTGCCCATGTAAATCACATGGGCAGGCTTCCTCCCTGCCAGATCGCCGTGGGATCCGACGAGGGAGGTGAGTATCGGGCGGGAGGGGGATTTGGCGCCGCTGACGTACCCTGTACGTCCGCGGGTCTAAGGGAGACCCGAGTACAGGACGTACAGGGTACGTCAGAGGTCCTTAAGGGGTTAAAGAGATTTGTTTGTTTTTTACCTTTTTAAAGCCCCGATGGTAGCGTGTGTTTTAATGCCTTGTGCTGGTTGGCAGGATATACAGCTAGGTCATATATATTTGCACACAGGCACAATTTTCATACTTTAGGCTCTGTATGCCACCAGAATAAAATTTATAACAAAACAATCCAAGTGAATTTGAAGTACAGACTTTCTGCTTTAATTCAAGGGGTTGAACATAAATCTAAAGTAGAAATTTTAGGAACTGCAACCACTATTATACACGTCCCCCCCCCCCCATTTTCAGTGTCTCAAATGTAATCCGCATTGCATTGACGGCTCCTTTTGAATGCATGACGTAGGTTCGCAGCAATAGACTCCAAATGCAAATACCACACAGAGAATGAACTCCAGACCTTTTTTAGGGCTGAAACAACTAATCGATTAATCTGATTAAATTAGTTGTCAACTATTTCCATTATCGATTTTAATCGGTGTCGATTAATCGTCCTTTGTACAGCACACACTAATTAGAGTCAGACCGAGTTAAACGTAAATAACCTCGGCTTCGGAGCTGATTGGAGAAGACGCGCCGCTACTTTACTGTGTATGATTTCGTTCTAGGGTTATGTCAGACATAACCCGTTTGTTTTTATTCCGTTTACAACAGTAGCAGAACTAGAACAGAAACAATAGGATACTGTCACTGGATGAAGGAGCTTGTATGCCTGTGTTTTATCCTTACTTGAAGCTGGAGTCCTGTGCCAGCACCCAACCCTCCCTGCCACACCCTCTTTGGTCGGGAACTGCCATTCCCTCCCTTTTGGTCTGGTCCCTTTCCCCAAACTCACTCCCCCACTCAGATGCAGTCTTTTGTCCATACCCACTCTCTCTCACACTCAGGTCAAGTCACTTGAGTAAAGTCACTCTCTTCCACCTCCATATCCTCCTCGCACTCAGTTTGTTCACAAAATTATTTAAAAGGGACACTCTCTATACACCCTGATCACTTTAGTTTAGTAACCCCGATTTCATGCTGACATCATCATCCATGACCAAGTGCTTGTAGTGGTGTTCGTTTGAGAAAGCAAACATGGGCTTAAGCTGCGCATGCAGCATCAACCCATCCATCTGACCAAGCACTCGCATACCTTGTGTAAAAAGTACACAAGATACGCCAATTGCGTTTGTACGTACGAAAGTTACGTACACTACAGAAATTGCTTAGGAAATAAAGGAGAGGGGTTGTGGTTATTTTTTTACATAAAATTCCTTTTAAGTAAACACATTTTTTTTCTCTTTTTTTTTTTATCCGATGAATCGATTTAATCGATTATGAGAATGATCGTTCGTTGCAGCCCTAGACCTTTTATCTGCTTAATTGATGAATATAACTAAAGCTTGAATGTGTTTTGGTAAATGCCGGGGAAAAAAATAAAATTGTGCCTGTGTCCAAATATATATGGACCTGTGTTTGTTTTCAAAACACTTCTTTGGTGCATTGAATGTCGCCATACGTAATGCATGTAATTTTATCCCTAGAATATCCACTTAGACTGTACCACTATAATGGGCTAACTACCCTGACCACTGTGGTGATAGTGGTATGAGTTTGGTTACCCCTTGCTCCCCACCCTGGCTTTCCCTGACTGCTGTTCCAGCGCTTCAATGCAGAAGCTTCACCTCCACCCAGTAGGCTGTCAGTCAGCAACTACAGAGCAGCCTTCTAAAGGTTCTTCAGGTCCTAAACTGACAGATTTCAGACAGCCCATTGGCATTGTTCTACATGGTGTGTTTGTTTTAAGGAGAAAATAATAGCAAATCAGAGGGGCGATAGGGGTTCATTAGTAAACACTCCTGTCCACCTGCTTTTTAACCTAGAGTGTTTCAAACCCTCCATTTTTTCACGTAACTCTACTTGAGAGAGCTTTGCCTTGCTGGCGTCTCCTGTAGGAAGTTATGGAAGCTCTTGCTCTGACAATCAGATCCTTCTCAGTCTTTCAGCACGGAGAGGCATTGGATGAGCAGCTTTGTAAAATTACTGGAGACATCTGATGGTAACCTTGGGAGGCTGTCCAACAAGCTGTTCAATTAGAAAGGCTGCCAAAGCACGCAGGGACAACCTGTGGGTCATACACCTGGTCCATCCCGATCAATGAATTCCATTAAATGGCCATTGTGCATTGACAAATCTAGTTGCAGCTGGGGAGTGGAGATCATCACTGGCACTTAATTCATAGTCCTGCCTCTGTGTGTGGGGTGCTAGCAAGGGGTAGTCCAGGAGGAGAGTCAGTGATTGGTGTTGGCATACATTGCCCATCCCTAGGCATGCCCCCTGCTATCCTGTTTCCCTTCTGGATTCACTACATGACCACAAAGAGGGGCTTTTCTTATTTCTATGAAATACTGTCATATTCCAACCCTTCTAGATTGTCCCAACCCTTCTAGATTGTGAGTTCCTATGAGGGCCCTAATCTCTTCCTGTACTGTTTGTCAAATGTTGTTCAATGTATTGTAACCCTGTCTATACTGTGCCTATTGTACAGCACTGCGGAATATGCCGGCGCTTTATAAATAAAGAATAATAATATTCCATAGGTTGAGTTCAAAGTCCTCATCCCCCTGGCTACCCATTACAGAAAATTAAAACTTTATAAAGAATAAAGGAGCTCTTCATACGTCTCCGCCATGATGACAAGTGATGCAGCCAATCACGCTTGCTCATACACAAGTGCTGCAGCAGGTACTGCAAAAAACCCTGATAGAAAAAATATATCTAGATCGACAATTCAAGCTCCTAGTTCAACATGTGTTTGTTTTCCCCCTTAGTCCACCCCCCCCCCCAAAAAGTGACCTGGAAGCCTATGACTTTTTGTTGATACAGAGGACTAAAAGAAAACCAGGTGCCACTGCCACACAGTCAAATCATGTTGCTTGGAAGGTCTTCCAGCACCTGGAAGGTTGTCTGGTGGCTGCTGACAACTTTCAAGGTGTGCAGGAGGCATTTGCTTTGACGTACTGGCAAGGGACAGCGAAAGGGTGATTGAGACCGATAACTGGAGTCAATGAGAACATGAAGTTTTCACGTTGGATTTTGTGATTGCTGAGATGTGTGTTGGTTGAAAGGATGATCCTGCTGGTGAGAGGTTCACTTTAGGTTAGGGTCAAACGAACTCCTAATTCACAGCGACAGTCAAAAAGTGTGTCCGAATGCATTGACGTATTTTTTCACGGAATGCACGAAAACGGTCAGACGATGTGTATTTTCGTGCGTGATTTTTTTTTTTTTACGGATCGTCAATAAAACACTTTCTGGTCTGGACGTTATGTAGGCTGGACATTAGCAGCGTCTGAGATCTCCTAATCACGCACACATGCCGCAGCGCGCTCTTTACGTCAGTACTAGCGGTTCTGCATTCTCGAAAAAATTACTTTCAATTTCCACTTGCGTTGCGCGGCCGGACTTTCGTGCGGCCGTACTTCGTATATTGGCTGTCAATGCCCGTCATTTGCTGCTACTGCAGCCGTGATTAAGTGCGCTTAGGCTGGGGTCAGATGAGCGTAGTGTTCACGTCCGTGATTGCGCCTAAAAGTACGTCCGTGATAGCATGACAGCCCATCGGAGCCCGACACACGAAGTACGACCGCACTGAACTGCGGACGCACAACGGCCGCGGCCCATGGACGCAAGGCAGGCAAGAACGTACATCCCCCTAGAACGGCCGCACAAAGTGCGCTGCGTCCGCATCGTCTGCATAGCTTTGTGTGTGAGTGATGGAATGTGGTCAGACGGACTGCATTTATACGTCCAGCATTTTTCACAGACAAAATGGTTTTGCTTTTTAATTTATTTTTCCTCCTACATCTGTCAAAAAATAAACGTCAGTGAAAAAAACGGACTGTGTGACCGCTACTGTGTCTTCCGTACTGACGTCCGTCCGTGTGCAAGGACGTACAGTCCGTAGAAATCACGCTCGTCTGACCCTAGCCTAAAATGCACGTTAAAAATGCGTTAGTTTGACCCCATCCTTAAGTTGTGCGTGTCGTGAAATTGCTGTTGATGTAGCTCACATCTATTCAATTTTAATATTGGGTCAAGCATGCAGATGTATTATTTTTCATTGAGCTGCACACAGAGGGCTAGATTACATACCGAACGCTAACCTTGACGGCAGGATAAGTGACTTTAACGCATGCCCCTCCGTATTACATACCTAACGCTAAACAGGTAATAAAAAATGTTAGCGCATCAGTGTTTGCACGAGCTTAATGTTCTTTGCGCATCCTATACTTAACATTGGGAGCACAATCCGTAATTAGCGTTTGGGATACGTAAGGTATTGCTGCACAGCTCTAAAGAAATGGCATGTTTCATACTGGTGTCTTTTGCCTTTTATTTTGTCCCCTTTCAGCTGACACTGTGAAATCTACAAGAAATAAAAAACATAATGTTCAAATTATGCATAAACACAGTCCTTTACAAGTCTCTCATGCAAAATGAGCTTGTCTTTCCAACAGAAAGCTGATTGAACCAGTTACATCATTAACAAATCACATTGCCCATGTAAAGTGATAGAAAACATTATACAAAATATAAAAAATACAGAGGTAAATTACTGTGTGCGCCTCTTAGACCACATGCAGATAAGGAGTTCTTATGAGGAGTTATGCAACATCCTGAGCTGTCTCTTCCAGCAACTGCAGCAGCTTTGAAAACCGGAAGTGTCAAGTTCCCATACTCTGGAAAAACTGAATGCTAGTGGGCAGTCCTATCCACTATATAACCAAGCCCAATTAAAGGAACCCCTAACTTTAACATGCAAGGGACTACACATCTCTAAAAAATAAAAACATGTCCCTTGACCCATTACATAAGGTATTAAAGTCCTAACGCTAAGTAACACACCGATGCCCTAAACAAACATTTACTGAGTCCTAAAAGCTATAAATGACAATTGTTAGCGCAATATATGGGTCTGCAATAGTTAACATGTCTTTTAAAAAATGTGTAACCTTAAAAACAGCAAATAATCAATTGTCTGCATGATATATTAATCTTGTAACACTACAAATGTCTTGATAAACTATATGGTGATAAAAATAACGCTGCTCAGTATTGCAGGCACGTAAGGAAGAAAAAAAAAAAGCTGCTTTACAAGCATGAGATCTTATCTGTCTTTAAAATATAATCTTAATCCTCCATCCTTAAAGAAGGGGAATAAAAATAAAAAGCTGGTGCTAAATCTGCTTTTGCAGAATTCTTTCGTCATCTACACCCCCCCCCCCTAAATACAATACTCTCCTCATCCCACGGCGAGAAAGCTGGCCCGATCCACAGCTTCTTGCTGCCGGAAGCAGAGTGAGACCGTGGACAAATAGTCCCCAGTATCTCTCCGTGCTCACTCCATAGCGCTATCTCTCGAAAGCAAGATCGCGTAGGAGGCATTTGCTTTGACGTACTGGCAAGGGACAGCGAAAGGGTGATTGAGACCGATAACTGGAGTCAATGAGAACATGAAGTTTTCACGTTGGATTTTGTGATTGCTGAGATGTGTGTTGGTTGAAAGGATGATCCTGCTGGTGAGAGGTTCACTTTAGGTTAGGGTCAAACGAACTCCTAATTCACAGCGACAGTCAAAAAGTGTGTCCGAATGCATTGACGTATTTTTTCACGGAATGCACGAAAACGGTCAGACGATGTGTATTTTCGTGCGTGATTTTTTTTTTTTTACGGATCGTCAATAAAACACTTTCTGGTCTGGACGTTATGTAGACTGGACATTAGCAGCGTCTGACATCTCCTAATCACGCACACATGCCGCAGCGCGCTCTTTACGTCAGTACTAGCGGTTCTGCATTCTCGAAAAAATTACTTTCAATTTCCACTTGCGTTGCGCGGCCGGACTTTCGTGCGGCCGTACTTCGTATATTGGCTGTCAATGCCCGTCATTTGCTGCTACTGCAGCCGTGATTAAGTGCGCTTAGGCTGGGGTCAGATGAGCGTAGTGTTCACGTCCGTGATTGCGCCTAAAAGTACGTCCGTGATAGCATGACAGCCCATCGGAGCCCGACACACGAAGTACGACCGCACTGAACTGCGGACGCACAACGGCCGCGGCCCATGGACGCAAGGCAGGCAAGAACGTACATCCCCCTAGAACGGCCGCACAAAGTGCGCTGCGTCCGCATCGTCTGCATAGCTTTGTGTGTGAGTGATGGAATGTGGTCAGACGGACTGCATTTATACGTCCAGCATTTTTCACAGACAAAATGGTTTTGCTTTTTAATTTATTTTTCCTCCTACATCTGTCAAAAAATAAACGTCAGTGAAAAAAACGGACTGTGTGACCGCTACTGTGTCTTCCGTACTGACGTCCGTCCGTGTGCAAGGACGTACAGTCCGTAGAAATCACGCTCGTCTGACCCTAGCCTAAAATGCACGTTAAAAATGCGTTAGTTTGACCCCATCCTTAAGTTGTGCGTGTCGTGAAATTGCTGTTGATGTAGCTCACATCTATTCAATTTTAATATTGGGTCAAGCATGCAGATGTATTATTTTTCATTGAGCTGCACACAGAGGGCTAGATTACATACCGAACGCTAACCTTGACGGCAGGATAAGTGACTTTAACGCATGCCCCTCCGTATTACATACCTAACGCTAAACAGGTAATAAAAAATGTTAGCGCATCAGTGTTTGCACGAGCTTAATGTTCTTTGCGCATCCTATACTTAACATTGGGAGCACAATCCGTAATTAGCGTTTGGGATACGTAAGGTATTGCTGCACAGCTCTAAAGAAATGGCATGTTTCATACTGGTGTCTTTTGCCTTTTATTTTGTCCCCTTTCAGCTGACACTGTGAAATCTACAAGAAATAAAAAACATAATGTTCAAATTATGCATAAACACAGTCCTTTACAAGTCTCTCATGCAAAATGAGCTTGTCTTTCCAACAGAAAGCTGATTGAACCAGTTACATCATTAACAAATCACATTGCCCATGTAAAGTGATAGAAAACATTATACAAAATATAAAAAATACAGAGGTAAATTACTGTGTGCGCCTCTTAGACCACATGCAGATAAGGAGTTCTTATGAGGAGTTATGCAACATCCTGAGCTGTCTCTTCCAGCAACTGCAGCAGCTTTGAAAACCGGAAGTGTCAAGTTCCATACTCTGGAAAAACTGAATGCTAGTGGGCAGTCCTATCCACTATATAACCAAGCCCAATTAAAGGAACCCCTAACTTTAACATGCAAGGGACTACACATCTCTAAAAAATAAAAACATGTCCCTTGACCCATTACATAAGGTATTAAAGTCCTAACGCTAAGTAACACACCGATGCCCTAAACAAACATTTACTGAGTCCTAAAAGCTATAAATGACAATTGTTAGCGCAATATATGGGTCTGCAATAGTTAACATGTCTTTTAAAAAATGTGTAACCTTAAAAACAGCAAATAATCAATTGTCTGCATGATATATTAATCTTGTAACACTACAAATGTCTTGATAAACTATATGGTGATAAAAATAACGCTGCTCAGTATTGCAGGCACGTAAGGAAGAAAAAAAAAAGCTGCTTTACAAGCATGAGATCTTATCTGTCTTTAAAATATAATCTTAATCCTCCATCCTTAAAGAAGGGGAATAAAAATAAAAAGCTGGTGCTAAATCTGCTTTTGCAGAATTCTTTCGTCATCTACACCCCCCCCCCTAAATACAATACTCTCCTCATCCCACGGCGAGAAAGCTGGCCCGATCCACAGCTTCTTGCTGCCGGAAGCAGAGTGAGACCGTGGACAAATAGTCCCCAGTATCTCTCCGTGCTCACTCCATAGCGCTATCTCTCGAAAGCAAGATCGCGTAGGGCTCACAGCCCGGTAGCGCAACCCTCCATAGAGACCTATGGACTACACAAGGTGATACTTGCGGTGGCGCCAAAACGCGCCGAAGTAGCGCCTGCCCCGGATTCTCATGCTGAAATCGGGATGATATGTAGGCGTCCCCATTTTAGCACAAAGATTGTAATCTGGCACAGAGCATTTTCCATTTCTTGCAATGGTTGACTGCTTGCTGCCTCTTGCTGTAGTTTGTTTCCATCAGTATGATGTTTGTTTTTGTTTTCCTGTAGCCTTGAAGTCTGTTATTTTACTCTGTGAATCCAAGTTTTTGTTGGCTAGAATATAATAAATGTGCGTTTTTAGGAGCCAGGCCACACATTTTGTGCATAATGGTAATTCGGTTTGGAAGTTGCGACACTGGTATATTTTTAGCCGTCTCTCTCGTCTTGCTTTGGTTTTCAGGATCCTCAAGTGTTCTGATCACTAACACCACAATTGGGGGGACCCATTTTTTTTTTAAAAAAAAGGTTATTTTACCAGTAAGGATACATTGAGATTTCTCTCGTTTTCAAGTATGTCCTGGGTGGCGCCCAGCCTAGTCTCTTTTTGAAGTGGTGTGATGGGCATGGCATGGAGCTGGAGTGTGGCTTCGGCTTCAAACTTCATCCTTAAAACATTTTAGGGGTTATTCAAAGAGTGACGAATTTGCCACAGACTTTCCCTGTATGGTGCAATTTCGCGGCAATTCGGCTTTTCAGAAAGCTGGAAATTCACCAAATATTGGCCAATATTCAAAAAATATGGTGCAATTTGGCAACCTTCGGCAGCAGTGAAATTCCCCATAGAGAAGTAATGGCAACTCTGTTCAGAGAACACAAACTGCACCTACAATTTGGCGAAAATGCCCAGATTTTTGGTGCTTTCGTTCGACGGGTTTAAACAAGGAAATCCCTTAGGTTTCAATGTAATAAATTCCCTGTTTTAAACTTAAAATACATTTCAAAATTTTTCATTCAACCATTTATTCTTTTCATTTGTAGCAAAAAGTCTTATTTTTTTTTAGAAATTTTAGGCAATGTTCTGGATTTTTTTTCGGCAAATATTTTTGATTCAGTTAACATTTTATTCTTTAACCTTTTATTACTCATAGGTCCTTATTATTTTAATGCAATTTTTTTTGGTTTTAACTCCTTTTAAAAATTGCATTTTTAATTTCATTTTACGGAGGCGTACGGGTTTATCGGTTGCGTTTGGCGGATCTATTCGGCGCACTTCAGGGACTCTGCAGTGAATGCTGATATCACCGCAGGGTCGGCGAATTGAGCTCACTGAAGGGCGCCGTGTGAGAAAGCACCGGAATTTCAGTGCTCTATGAATAACCCCCTTTGTCATTTTTATATTTTGTCAGGCCCACTACCCCTCTCCACACTGTCTGTGCTTCTATAAATCTGAATACCGTGGCCTTTTTCCTTGTGGCCGGTGCATAGATGCTCTTACAGCTCATTCCATTACAAGAAAAATTCTACCATCACCCCCTTCCGAAGAACTCCTGATCCAGCCCCTGTACTGTATTATCTAGTCGCTCTGCATTGTGTTCTCTAAGGCGATGAATATGAAAGCGTCCTTGGCTTTTTCCTGTCTGAGATAATTAGAGCAGAAGGAATAAAACAACAGAAGAAAGCTGTACCAGAAAAAACGTTTCAGAAAGGCTACATCTTGTGACTTCCAGCTGTTCCTTTTATGTACTGTCCCCTGGTTGCCCCCTTATTTGTTCCTCTTTGCCTGTGTCCCTTTTCTGGTCCATCCTTTTAAATCCTAGTCTTACATCTTATCCCCCTCCCGCCTCCCCTCTCGCCTCCTTACACACGCACCGCACTTCTGTGCCCACGTTGGCTTGTACTTGGCATATGACGGCAGTTTGATTTTGCTGCAGGTTCTTCTGGCCCTGTGACTTGTCACAACAAGGAAGTTTTGTAGATTGGAAACAATGGCACAGCTGCTTTGGGGAGTCCGATTTCCTTCCTCTTGCCTGGCTCTGGTTAACCCTGTTACTGTCTGGTGCCAGCGGGCAAGGATGGGGGAAGGCTTCCACTCGCCTCTATCTTCTTTCTTGCCATGAATGCCTGGCGTCAAGAGCTCTGTATTGTAAGGATGGTCACTGTATTGTAAGGATGGTCTAGAAATGGCTCTGGTCTTTTTGGACCGTAAAGTCTTTTCATTAAAGGGACATGCATGTTTTTTTTTTTTTTTTGTTGAGAAAGTATTTTACCAGGAAGGATACATTGAGATTTCTCTAGTTTTCAAGTATGTCCTGGGTGGTGGGTAGTATGTACAGTTATGTGTCTTGCCCAAGGACACTTACTGGAGAGGTGCTCTTACCGGGATCGAACCTGTGTCTCCACAGTCTCTCTCCACGATTATAGATCAGTGATGTTACCTCTACTCCACCCAGTATGCCTTTTAAAAACCTGTAATGGATTTTGAATGAGCCAGTACGCTCAACAAGCATAAGGCTGGTCAACCACTGGGTCCTTTTTTTTTGCGATAATCTGATTATCGTCTGAAGTCGTCCGACCAATCCCGCAACATGAAGGTGAATCAGCCCTTTTCCACTACATTCGACGACTTCAGACAATTTGTTTTGCGAGTACAGCAGACTAGCGATCTTTCCCATTCCAGTTGGCTTTATCAGACGATGCTTGGACTATCTCATACAAATTGCATGACAGCGATGAATAGTATAGTTAAACCACCATGCCGAGTGAGGGAAATTGTCCCATAGGGAAGTGATTCAGTTCGACAGCCCATAGCATTAGAAGTAAAAAAATATTTTCTACTTAATTCAACCGATTTACACTTTTCTCAACCACAGCAAAAAGCCTTTTTAGTTGCTGATATATTTATTCATTTATTTTTTTAGTTTGACGTTTTGGGTTCTTTCCCCCCCCCCTTGCGTCCACCGTTGCTGTCCTTGGTGCTGAAAGCTGTTTCAGCACCAGGGACAGGGGGCTTATTCCCCCCCCCGCAGCCTTCAGAAAGTTGGTTTATTTTTTGTTTCTTTCACCTTTGGCAGTGTTCTACAGGACTGTCCTTGGTGCTGAATAACCCCTTTTCGGCACCACGACAGGGTTTTCTTCTCCCTGCAGCAGGTTCCCCCGCAGCAGGTGTTGTTCCCCCCCCTCATTCGGCAGCCTGTCCTTTGGCAGACCTCGGTCGTCCACGGGCGCTTCCAGTGGAAGACCCTGATTGGCCGACGGTGTTGTCCGTTGGTGGACAATCAAGTCGGTCACCAGACTACGGACCCAGTGGGCGTCCAGCCTTAAAGCAAGTAGATATGATATTCTTTTCACAATGAGCTAACCAGTGTGTATTCTGTGCAGGGCATGAAAAGCGCACGGAGCATGTGTGACTGAGTTGCTCCTCCTCCCTCCTGCAAAGCGAATATTTCGGAGGAGCAGAAGGAAGGTGTAAAAATACATGAGAAAGTGAAGTCCACTGAGGAGCCGTGAGGAACGTGTATACCCCCACGCTTCAGCACAGAGCAAGCAGGTGTGGCCCTATCAGCAGTACGCAACGTCTTGATTATGAGGGGGGGCAGTCGGCTAGCAGAGAGCCCATTGGACACAGTGAGGAGAGAAGGGGGATTGGAAAGGATGAGTATAGGGGAGTTGCATAGGTGACAGACAGAATGGGGGGGTGAAGGGGTATAAGAGGGTGAGGTTGGGGGAGAGGAGAGAAAGAAGGGGGGTGGGAGCCAGGTCAAACAGGGAAGGACAATGGGAGACTGGCCCTGGGTGGGGACATCTGGGCGTGTATGCAGCAAGAAGGGAAGACCAGGGTCAGCAACAAGTACCAGGCAGAACTGCTAAGCACAACAGGCTGCATTCACGTCGGATAGTGGCCCTTTAAAAGCCACTTGAGCTAGTTGACACGCGGCGCGGGACTTGCCCTTTTCCACTCCACTTGATGCCGTTACAATGGTTGACAGTCTTCTCTAGAACCTTACTCCCGACCTCAGCCGAGGGCCAACCCATTTCTTTTTTTTTTTTTTTGAAATTTAAATTTTTTTATTGAAGTAAAGGTCATATAGACAGTAACATTAGGCCTCACAGGGCCATAATACTCGGCGGAAAATAACCCTGCTAAATACGATAAAAATCAACTAGACATCAGCAAGAAAAACAAAATAAAATAAAATATCCTGGAAAGTCAGCATCACATCATCGAGATGACGGCAGTAATCTCTAAAACATCTTAAAAGTGTACAACTCACGTCAGCGAGGGCTTCAATTTTATAGAAAGCATAGTAATAAATGTTGGTTTAAAGCAAGAAAAAATACCCCATCCGGGGATCTTCGGCATAAATTCTATCAAAACGAGGACAACAAGTCGACTACATAAGATATATAACGGTGGGGGGGTAAACATCGCCAAAGGGGGGGGGGGCTCTTATAAAAAAAAAAAAAAAAAAAAAAGGGGGGGGGGGACGGCAACAAGGAGGGTGAAAAATAATAAGGGGGCAACTCGGCAAGGGCCAAAAGTGTGGGGCAACTCGGCAAAGGCCAAAAATATGACCGTCCTGACTCAAGCCCAGTGACCCAATAGGTCGTGGGGGGCCAAGGAGGAAACCAATCACAAGGTCAGGGCACTCTAGAGAGTGTCTCAAAAGGGTTAAAAATAAAAAAATAAAAATAAAAAGGGGGGGGGAGGAGGACACAACCTCATACATATTAGGCAGTGAGATAAAGTCGGTCACAGTGAAACATCGGGCACTGCTACCGGAGAAAGTCCTGCTATTCATCCCGGTTCAGTCCCCGTCTTGTCTCGGGAGAGTCCCGCCTTGGATAATATCGACCACGCCTCCGCGGGGTCCGTGAGGACATGCAAAAAGTTTCCCAGTGACACTTCCAAGGAGCCCGCCAGACCCCAGCGATATCTGGCTCCCCTCAAGCGGAGAAAGGCCGTCACTTCCCTGAATCGACGACGTGCCAGAAGGGTCACAAGAGGCAAATCCCGATACAGCAGGAGCCTCGATCCCTCGAAACGCACCACCTCCCTTGCTCCCGGGGCCGTCATGATCTTCGTCTGAGTCGCCACATCCACTGCAATCGCCACAGCATCCCTTGAGGCATCAGAAGGGGCGGTCGCGGCCTTTTTTATCCGGTAGACCGAAGTGAACATGGCCGGGGTCTCCAGAGATGGACCCACAACCTGACTTCCCAAGCGATTCACATACTGGAGGAGGGTCGCCTCAGGGACCGACTCCGGGATACCCCGGATACGAATGTTCCGTCGACGGTGTCTAGACTCCAATGTCTCCACCGACCTAGACAGAAGAGCAACCTGCGTTCGTAATTCTTCCACTTGCGTCGCCAGGTGTGTATGTGTTGTCACCAACTCAGCAGATTGCACCTTCATCTCTTGAACCTGAGTACGCACCTCTGCTACCTCCGTTCGCATTGCAGTCACCTCTGCCCTCCACACTGATCTCATCTCGTCCATAAATTTGCGGAGGTCACCCTTCGTGGATGGAAGAGTGTCTTCACCAGCTATGCCATGGTGGTCAGGGTTACGGGTAGGCAAAGAAGGCGAGACAAGTATCGATTGCCTCTGAGATCCGTCCCGACGGGGTCTGGTCGGGGTCCCCTGCACCAGATTAGACTCTGAACAGCGAGAAACCGCTGGATTAGAGTCGCCGTCCAAGGAAGAGGACTCCTCCCCAGAGCTCTGCTGCACATCAGCGGCAACCGGCTGGAGGGCCAACCCATTTCACCCCGGCCCATGCACTTTCTCGAGGGAGCCAAACCTATTGCTGTGACGTCTACCCATACAGCACGCTGGCGCTTTTCTCGCGCCTTATACAGTCCCTGCGATCCCTTGCCCCCCTCCAAGACTACTCGAGACCTCTCACCCAGTTTGAAGCACTAGTGGAAAGGGGCAGATGCCCCATCACACGGTCTCTCCCTAATGTACGACATACTGCAGTCGCTAACTACCCAGTCCTCTACCTCCCTCTCTAACTGGGAACGTGAGCTAAGCCACGCGTTTGAAGACCACCAATGGCGCTCTGTCTGCTCTCTGGCCCACTCCAGCTCCACTGTCATCAGTGTTCAGGAGGCTAATTATAAAGTGCTAACTAGATGGCATAAAACACCTCATGTCCTGAGCCACTACACCGACACTGGGACCAGTCACTGCTGGAGATGTGGCGCCCCTAACGCCACGCCTTTACACTTATGGTGGGCCTGCCCTGTTATTTCCATGTTCTGGCGTACTATTCACGGCCACCTCTGTGAGGTTGCAGAACACTCACCCCCCCCCCCCCCCATTCACCCCTGAATTTTTCTTGCTTAACCAATCAGAGGATCCACCCGAGATGTTTCAGAAATTGGTCGCGATTTGCCTCCTCAATGCTGTGCGTCTGGTCATACCCCTGTTCTGGCGCAAGCCCACCCCGCCCCCCGTTAAGGTCTGGATGCGCGAAGTATAGAATATTCGCTCTGCTGAGGAACGAGTCGTGCTGATTCAGGGTAAAACCGTAGAACACTACCGATTGTGGTAATTACTGGTTGGCGGTCTGCCTGCCCCGCATAGGTCGAGACACTGCCCAGTCTTAGACGGTCCATGTTTGCTGCAATGCGCGGCTGCGCCCTTACCCAGAACCATCCCCACAGGTATAGTAAATTCATCAGTAATGGCCATGAAGCCCGTTCCATACGTTGTTAGTACCCCGCTGAACTACTTCTTGATATCCGATGTCACGCCTTGTGAAGCGCTTTTATTGTATTACATTGACCTTGTTTCATGTGTTGCTTTCTGTTCTGTATACTGTTCTTACTTTACAATAAAGCACAATATGTAAAAAAAAAAAAAAGCCACTTGAATGCCACAGTGGTTTACAACCACCCTGCATCTGTCCAGTTTCAGACATATGCTTGTCATGCAAGCTGACGTAATTGGCGTGCATTTCCCAGGCGATCGTCATTCAGCGATGAGAAGTGTAAAACAAACTCTCACAACTGTATTATTCTAGCATTACAATTTTAACATCTGGTTGAGTTCTCCCATACATAGATTCTAAATGATAAGCGGTCACCTTGCATGCGCCCTGCCTGCAGGGATGTCACAGCCCTAGCATTCATAGGGGAATAGTTGCCAAGTGTCGGTGTTTACTGTAATTGCAAACAATGGTGAACACTGCCGTTGTTGAAACTGCTTGTTTTATGAGGAACGGATTTAGGCCCCGTTCAAACCTAAAGCGTTCTAAAAAGCGCGTTCCTGCGCGCTATAAAACACATGAACAGGGAAATCCCATGATTTCCTATGGGACCCGTTCACACATGGGCATTTTAAAGCACACAGGAATGCGCTTTCAAACGTCTTGCGCACAAAGAATTCCGGGAGCTTCTTTGGTGCGTAGTACAGCGCGTTCGCGGCCAAAGACATAGCCGCGAACGCGCTGCAATGCACGTTCGCGCATTTTTTCCGTTTGCACTATACGCGCGTAAAAAACACTGAGGTGTGAACCCAGCCATAGAGAAAGTTTGAAAACCTATAGGGTGGCGCTTTAAAGACTGAAATGAAGCTTCTCTCAATTCATTGGAATTGCCCTTTTGTGAAATGCTCTTTTATTTACATCCATTAATCTAATACCTTTTGGTGGTTTTATTTAAGAAAAACAAATCATCCAAAGGCTTCTCCCTCTCAACCTAAACGCATATGCTTAATTTATCAGTTATATATTTGTGGAAATAAACTTGGAAAAAGAAAAAAATCCCAAATGCAAATTTTTGTAAAAAGTTGAACCTCTTCCACCATAGCTCCCAATGTATGCAAGTTCTTTTCTCCCCTGTAGGAGGAGACATTCTGGCACCGGTAACCTCTGACACAGGGCTTGACGCAACCAAGACATTATTTGTGTTTTACACAAGGGGTGTGTATTTGCCTTGGCGAGGTGTTGATGTCTTCTGTTTCCTGTGCCCTCAGTCCCTTGGGCAGAAAGCTTAGTTACATAACACCAGGAACCACATAGTATTTGTACAAACAACTTTCTCGCTTGGGCCAGCAGTAGACGTGCTAACCCATAAAATGCCTCTTTGTCTGGCTGCTAGGGACTTCCTTTTTGTTCTGTATAACAAAATTGGTAAATGTAATCCTGTACTGCAGTGGCGTCACTTCAACATGTGGGATCCCCTTCCCCGTTCTGTTAATTTCTATGAAATGTCCTTGGTTGGTTTGTGTTGTTACATCTAACTAAAGCGATTCTTCTGTGACCCCCCCCCCCTCCCTTAAACCGTTCAGTACTGTGAATGCTGGAACATTTGCGTCAAAAGCATCATCAGGCTCCATAGTTAACCAAATTTGGGTGTCTTCTCTGAAATTGCAAACTAATCTTGCTTATTGCTAATGGCTCAAAAGTAATCGTACATTGGACATAGCAGAAACAGGAGCTGCAGAGTTTCAGAGACCTGATGGAAGCCACGGTGCTATACCTGGATTGGCCATCAGAGGGAGCCCTCTGTTTTTCATATACAGTGTTTTCTGACAGAATACACCGTAATGACAGTGATAAGAGGGAGAAGTAGAATTGTGGGCGTTTCGGTGTTTGTTATAGCGTAATTTTAAAAGTTTTCATTTAAAAATGTTAACCCTTGTTCATGGCACTGGTTTTGTGAAAAGCTACTTGGTGGTGAAAGGGTTGCTGACAGGGAATATGTTTCATAATCGGGGCACACACTGACCCGGTAGCTTTATCAACCTATCATCTGCCTTCTTTGACCAGCTGGAGGAGCAGCAGAGCTGTGTGTAGGAGGATACTTCTCCTCTCTGCTGTCACTCACTCTTGTCCTACTGTCCCATATCCATCTGGGCCATTTAGTTGACCGACAGAGCCCTGGGGATTTTTTAATGATTCCTGTTGGTTCTCAAACTCTGTTGCAGACTCAAAGTATAAGTTCACATTTTAAGAGCTTTGATTTGAGCCTAAAAAAAACAACATGTCCAAGTCGGGTCTATTGACCTTGCAGATAAAAAAAAATCAAGGTAATGGTAAAAGTTTAAGTGACTATTTTTAACCCCTTAAGGACCAAAGGCCTTTAAAGTCAATGCATTTATGACTTAAACATTACATCATTGTTCTTAAGGGGTTAAAGAGTGTTGTGACTGCACTCCTTGCTGTTTAGCACACCTCCTAATGGCTCCATGTCCAGCTAGTCATGGGTGACATACAATACCCGGAAAATGCTCTCTAGCCGAGCCCTGCTACCTACCCACGGGACTTCTTTCCAGACCGCTGGATGCATGAGCATGGATTCAGTGTTTAGGAGGGCCATTTTCTCATAGTTTTGGGAAATCTTTAGGGCTGCAAGTAAAAAAATATTTTCATCGATTAGTCGGACGATTGTTTTTTTTTTTTTTTTTTTTTGTTTTGATCCATTGATCGGATAAAAAGGAGCGGATTGATCAGAGGGAGGTGGGGAAGGTGGCCGCTTAGATCTTTATCTCAAAGTAAATATAAACACTGGCGGCACAGCACCTCTACCCAATGACAGTACCCCAGGGACTAGTGCTGCTACTGTTGTAAACTAAAAACAATCTTCTATTTAACCTATAAAACAATTCACAAAGGTAGAAAAGTGGATCACAGATAACAAACTTTTTTAAAATACTTACAAAACTGTAACAATGCTCTTTGGAACAGCACCTAAACTGCATAAACTGCAAAATCCCCATCTGCATGTCAGGACAAAATCAAATGGAACGCTGACCACAGTCACTTCTCTCAAATATCTAGGTATGTGGTTAGACCCAAATCTATCCTTTGGCCCTCACATAGAAAAACTCTCATCCAAACTTTACCCCAAACTAGGTGCCCTGTACAGAAACAAATCCTGCCTGAACCCCGTGGTAAGAAAGCAGATTGTACAACAAATGCTTATGCCGGCTATTGAATACGGAGATGTAGTGTATGCAGCGGCCCCACAAACACACATTCAGAAGCTTACTACATTGTATAACTCATGCTGCCGCTTTGTGCTACAATGTAACTACATGACCCACCATTGTGACATGATAAAAGAGCTAAACTGGCCATCGCTGGAGTCTAACCGCACCCTTCACCTTTCCAACCTGGTGTTTAAGAGCTTTTCTGGGAAGCTGCCACCCTACCTGAATAGGCTGCTTCCCCTAGCAGTTCCCTCATCCTATAACCTCCGATTCAGGACTTGCACCTTACTTGCAATACCACAATACAAAAAGAAAGTGGCTCGATCCTCATTTTCCTACAGAGCACCGCAATTATGGAATAACCTCCCAGACACCATCAAATCTTCCCCCAGTCTTAAGTCACTCAAGAGCTCCTTACTAGCATACCTTGGTACAGAATGCACCTGTAAACATGTAACATAGTGACTATATTACTTACATATTTATTTTCCATATTAATCTGAATATTTGTGTTTTGTTTTTAATATCTTGCATTTATTACTTTATTTCTGTAACAACTGTAAAATTTCTATGCTCTTGAACCCAGGACATACTTGAAAATGAGAGAAATCTCAATGTATCCTTCCTGGTAAAATACTTTTATAAATAAATAAATAACCTAACCCTAGAACTATAACATGCGGAGTAAAGCAGTTAGCAGGCACTCTATCCACTTTAAAGTAGCGTCTGAGGCTTTTAACATGCTCTGATGACTCAGTGTGTGTTGTGCACTGTCTGAATAATCAACTGATAATGAAAGTAGTTGACAACTGTTAGCTGTTTCAGCCATAGAAATGTTGGGAAATGTGTCCTTTTGTCCTACAAAGTCAGTAGAAGGTGACACCGCTTATGCTTCAGTGCTGGAGCTCAGAAAGTACATTTGAGTAGTGGCGGATGGGGAATACTTTGGCTTTCTGTTTTGAAATGTCTTTGCGAACATATTTTCCCCAGATTTGAGACCATGTCCAAACCCACATTAGCTATATATTGGGAGTAACGTGATTGTGGGCAAGTAAAGTGGAGCCATCCAAGCAAATGCAAGATGACATCCTTTCATCAAGAACTACTGTAAGATTAGTTTGTAGAAGTAGCCACATTTTAGGCCATGTAAATTAATGGATTAAAAGAAAAAAATATATGTCCAAACTCTGGTATTCCTCAGCTTGACTATTTTGACTTAAAATATGCAAATCTGTCCACTGATTTACCATTAGGTGATTAATTGCCTTTTAAAATTGCAAGTTTTTTAATAGAATTCTACTGATCAATAACACATTTCAGTAAATGTAGCATGTTGTTTTCTCAATTAACCTACTTGGAAAATGCGTAAGTGTATGTATATTTTCTCACTTATTTTTATTTTTTTTAAATATCTGTATTTTTTGTTTCAGGTGCGGGAGAGTCTGGGAAAAGCACTATTGTCAAACAGATGAAGTGAGTACAGGTTTTGTTTGGGGACTTTGTTTTTGTCTTGCTTGTTTTCTTATGCTATTTATTCCATGTGATTATCCAAAGCCTAACACAGAACGTGACATGTTTGGGCTGAAATTTGTAGGTGTTTACACATCTTGGGGTGGTCCTAGGCTGAGTTTTGTGTAGATCAATCCAGAGGTCAGACTTTAGGAGCCCCGGGAAAAACGTCACTAGTTAATGTGGAAAGACATATTTTTAGCATTATATATATATATATATAATTATTGTACAGCGCTAAGGAATTTGTTGGCGTTTTGTAATTTATTATTATTTTTGAGGGAAGTCCGAGCGCATAAAGACAGCTAAAGCCATATATTGCTTGAAACAACTTAAGTGACACTTAGAATCTCTAGTTTTACACCATATTATACATCAATAACAAATGCAAGAAGGCAACCAGAAAAAGAGAAGTTATAGAAACAGCGAGGGCAAGCAAGAAAAGAGGTCCCCCCCCCCCCTTACATCAGAGAGGGGAAAAAAGCCTTCTAGAAAACCTAGAGTAGCAAACTTGCCAGTCAAAAACAAGCCCAATGTCTTGTCCATCCCAACTATCGAAAAACAGAAGACTTCCAGGTATCCTGCTCAGGCTCTCCTAGCAGTTCTAGGTTCTAAATATCTGTATTATTCTTATTCATTGCCCTCAAAATGTTTGGAACTGCATTTCCCTTGAGGCTCAGCCAAACAAATGAGTGGTGGAGCATCATGGGATTTGTAGTTCCAAAACATCTGGCCGTCCAAGGTTGTTGGTCGCTGTTCCGACCCTAGTCTTTTTATAAATCTTTGCCTGGCTCCAAAGTGTGATCTCAATCTGTCAAACCCTGCCATGTCTTAAATCATGAGTGAAACAAAGTAAAATAATGTAGATTTCTCGAATACAGTTTTTTTTTTTTTTTTCTCTACGTGAATTTTAATGAAGCGTTCTTTATCCTTCGTATAGTCTAGCTAATACTACCTGCATTGTGATTTTCTTTAAATCGCTGAAAAAGTTTAACAAAATAATTAGGATTAGCTTCTTGTAGGTAGAAAAGAGGTAAACGGTATTGATTGCTGAAACGTTTCTTTTACCAAATGGTTTACCTTACAGTGCCACTGACATTGCCCATTTGCCATTGCACTTCTCCCGTCGTGCAGATCAGCGTTTCTTCCCTGACCTATATAATATAAATAACAGATATTCTGATTTGAAGTCCCCCCCCCCCCTCGTGTGACTCCGGCACGCTGCAGTGAGGAGGACGGCTGTGAACAGAGAGACGTCCTTCAGGACAGCCCTCTGTTCGTTGTGAATGCTGTGTTGACTGCCTGCCACAATCTGATAGGAAGCACAGTACATTGAATATGCAGGAGGGCTGTACTAGGAGACTAATTTCAGCACATTGCAGACCCTCCCTACGGCAACATGAAGCTAGCGCCAAGGAGAGAGAGAGAGAGAGGGGGGGGTTGGAGTGGAATATCTGGTTTTTTTTTCATTTGTATAGGTCAATGAAAATTACACTGACCTATATAAATGGAGAGGTGCCCTGTCAAATGGCAGGAGCGCTTTAAAGCCCAGTAGAAGGCCCCTTAAAATGAGTATTTGTTACTAGGTTCAGGCTACACAAAAAGTGACAGAAGTCATTTATATTCTGGGTGCTCTCTCCATTAGGGCTTCAACTAACAATTATTTTTATAATCAATTAGTTGATTGTTTTGTTTTTCATCAGATAAAAAAAAAACTTTTTTGTTAAAGAAACACTATGTAAAAACTTCCCCCTTCCTCTCCCGCCCCCTTGTTTTCTTACACAATTTGCATAATCTGTGTACCTTTTGTCCGTATATACCCAAATTGCGTATCTTGCATAACCTTTTGCACATAACGTACTCGAACGCCTGGTCGGATGCTGCGTGTGCAGCTCAACCCCATGTCTGCTTTCTCCCCAAATGAGTGCTGCTGCAATTGCTCAGACTTGTTGATGTCTGTACGCAAAGCAGATAAGTGGGGAGGACACTCACTCAGCCTGACCGCTTTAATAAGATAAAATGGTAAAGGTGTATACAGTGTTCCTTTTGAAATAATTTCATGAACAAACTGGAGGTGGGGAGTGACTTAGGGAGAATGTTTGGGGAAAGGGATCGGACCATAGGGAGGGATGTTAGCTCCTGACTGGAGTGAGAGAGGCAAGGAGGGTGAGGTGGTGGCGCAGGACTCCAGCTAAGGATAGAACACCAGCAATACAGCTCCTCCACTCAGTGGCAGTACCCCAAGGCCTGTGCTACAGTTCTGCTATTGTTATTAAATAAAACAAACTTGTTATGTCTAGCGACAAAACCCTAGAACTAAATCAGAGTAAAGCAGCCATCACATCTTCTCCAACCAGCTCTGAAGTAGCGTCTGAGGTTAACCTTTAGCTCAGTCTGACTCTAAACAGCATGTGCTGTCCACCTTATCGATTAGTTGGTTGTTTGATGGGTCTCGGAATAGTTGACAACTATTTTCATTGTCTATTAATTATTTCAGCCCTACTCTCCATGTGCCCCCTTGATGCAGCTCTGCCTTCTTGCCCTCGAAATTGTAATTTACCCCTTTACTGCAATGTGATTTTTCACGAAAACACTGTCAGGAACCAGTGGTTTTTTTAAAAAATAATTTTTAATTAACTATACAGTATTTCTTACAGTAATAACCTATCGGCCAATTAGGCTTGGTTCACACCACAGCGTAGCGCAGCGTCGCGCAATGCGCACGTTTTTTACGCGCGTTCGCGCACACAAAAAACGCGCAAACGTGCGTTGCAGCGCGTTCGCGGCTATGATATGGCCGCGAACGCGCGGCTATATGCCGAAAAGAAGCTCCCGCACTTCTTTTTGCGTCGGCCGTTTCTCAGCGCGTTCCTGCGCGCTGAGAAACGGCCAGGTGTGATATGCCCACATAGGGAATAATGGTATTTCACTGTTTGAGCGTTTTACAGCGCGCAGGAGCGCGCTGTAAAACGCTTAGGTGTGAACCCAGCCTAAGAGTTATAGCAGTTTGAGCTGCAGCTCATGGTTCCGTGCATCGGCTGCTGAAAGCCCGATATGTCAAAGCATTCTTCAGCCGATTTTAAACAGTTTTAGCACCTCGGACATTATGCCTACAGGGCTAAAACGTTAGGGACCCTTTCTGCAGCCCCAAAGCAAACTAAATTAGTTTAAAGCAAACTAATTTCATTTGCTTTTGTCCTTCAGAGCTGCAGATCGTGATAACTTTATATCGGGACTTGATGGTGCCATTTGAATTCCTGAGTTATTTCAATCTCAGTAGTGAAGGGGTTAAATTTTTTTAAAAAAAAAACTTTTCCTCTGTTAGAGCATATATAGTTGTATTTGGTGTGCAAGGTCCATGGTGCTTGATGATCTAGATTTTATTTATTTTTTTTATTTATAAAGGATTTTACCAGGAAGGATACATTGAGATTTCTCTCGTTTTCAAGTACGTATGTCCTGGGTTCAGGATGGGTATAGGGTTAGCTTTTTTTTATTTTTTGAGATGCCAGCTTGGCTTTATCAGGCATATTGGAACTGGAATTGAGGTTGTGATATTCCATGAAGGCTTTGTTTACTTTTCAATCTTTGATTTTATCATTCGGCTCTTGTCAGCCTTTTACAGCCTTTTATATTTCCTGTGGCCTTGGAACCATTATTTTATGTTGTGGCATTTGTTAATCCAAATATTTGCATAAAAAGAAACCAGTATTATTACTTTTACCATCCAGAAAAGAGAAACTTGGCTTTTGTCAGTGGAAAAAGCCTCTGCTTGCCAGCCTCTCTAGTTTGTGTATTGTTCTCATATTGTATAAACTGTGGCGCTTGAGTTTCCCAACTTCGACTGGCTGTAGAACCAACCTTACCCACGAGACATTCATACTGAAACTGCAGCTAAATGTAAAATATTACCTTTAAAAGAAAATGTATATGTTGTTTATACTAAAGCGAAAAAAACATTTACTAGTCACTATACTCGCCATATTAAAGAACAAAATCCGTGTTTGCCTGACAATGTCAAGTGCACTGGAGTTAATGGGTTCACCAGCCACTTATTGCTTTAAGGAAGAGAGACTGGGGAGATCACCATGCTTCAAAAGTGGTAAGGAAATAATGGGCACCAAATAAGTAAGAACATCATCCTCTTTCATCAGATGTCTGGGCATCCAGCTACTTCCTGACATCGGATGCCTGGCTCCTAAATAAAGATGGCAGTAATGCGGAAGAAAGTTTAAGATGTTATAATTTATATATACAAATATTTTGTAGAGGCTGTTTTTTTTTTTTTTTTTTGCGAAGGCTCTGTGCTTTCCTTTTATATTGTTAATTTGTGAGTCTGTAAAAAAAAAAAAAAAAAAAATATATATATATGTGTTATTTAATTCCTCTTTTATACAAAGTACCACCATCTGATGCTACGTTCAAAGAGTTGTAGTTTTTTTTTCTTTTCAGCCTCCTGACTGGCTGTTGATGCACTGACTGTGGAGTCAGCGTGTTGACATCACCCCTGAGCCAATCGCACAGCTCTCACATGACTGCCCTTTTGAACAATATTTTTTTCAAGCTACTGACTGTCACTTTGTTATTTATGATTAATGCAGTATCTGCTACTTGTCAGATTCCCTTTCAGTGAGTAACTCCAATGGCTAAAAGATAGAGTATAGAGAGTGATCATAAATGGTAAATTTTCAAGATGGACTCCATGGGTAAGTGTTGTCCCTCAGGGGTCTGTTATAGGACCAGTTCTATTCAATTTATTTATAAATAATCTTGAAATAGGCATCGAAAGTCATGTGCCAGTGTTTGCAGATGACACAAAACTAGGAAAAGTAATACCATGTGAGCAGGATATTACTTCAATGCAGAGGGATTTGGATATATTGGGGGACTGGGCACATAAATGGCAGATGAAGTTTAATGTAGATAAATGCAAAGTTATGCACTTTAAAAAACACAGAGAAGTCCCTTATACCCTATATTGTACAAAGTTAGGGAAATCAAAGCAGAAGGGTTTGGGAATAATCATAGACTCCAAACGCAGCACCAATGCCTAAATGTCTAACAGCAGCCGCCAAGGTCAGCAAGGTATTGGCATGCATTAAAGCGGGAATTCACTCTTGGGGTGAAAATATAATTGTGCCTCTTTTATAAATCAATGGTAAGATCGCTCCTTGAATATGCCGTGCAATTTTGGGCACCTGTCTTAAAAAAAGATATTATAGCGCTAGAAAAAGTGCAGAGACGGGAAACTAAATTAATAAGGGGAATTGCAGATTTAAGTTATGAGGAAAGACTAACAAGCTTAAACCTGTTTAGTTTAGAGAAACGGCGCCTTACAGGGGATCTGATAACTATATAAATCTATACGAGGCCCTTATAAATCATTGTCTGGAAACCTATTCATTAACAGGACTATACACAGGACAGGAGGTCACCCATTTAGACTGGATGAAAGGAAATTCAGCCTAAAGCATAGGAAGGGTTATTTTACAGTGCGAACAATAAAGCTGTGGAATTCTCTGCCTGTTGAGGTGGTTGGGTCAGAGTCTGTACAGACTTTTAAAAAACGACTGGATGACTTCCTGCAGACACAGAATATTAAGGGTCATAATATTTAATATGTGGTGTAGCAGGTCATCATGTGGAGAGCAAGGAGAGGTCCTGTCCGGGGTTTATGTGTCACCCAGATTCCTCTCTTACACCTTCCGGAACCTCTAGTAAGCCCCAGGTTTTGCACTTTGCCTCAGTGGCAATTTAGTGCAGGTGAGGCAAACCGACAGAGCTCTGGAGCCTGGGGAGCAGACCGTCTCGATCTGCTGGAGCACATGGTTGTTTGCTGACGCCTGACAAACAATAGGTTTGTACAGGTTAGTAGTCAGGATTATTTTATGTTTAGTTGGCCAGGATTTTGTTTTTGAAGTGTTTATTTTGTTTGAGCACTGTACCAGCCTGAGTGTGTGTTACTCCAATAAATATATACCACTATTGGAAGACAGGTCACTGGTCTGGTCTCTGAACCTTTCAAGAGGGCTCACCACAGGGAGCAATTGCACCCGCTATTTATTTCCCAGCTCACAGAGAGTAAAAGCTTCTTGATCCAAGGAGAAATCTGACCGCCATTCTGGGGTCAAGAAGGATTTTTTCCCCAGTATGTTGCATATTGGCGAGCGCTTCGGACTAGGTTTTTTGCATCCTTTTGGATCAAAACCAGTCGGTAATGTGTAAAAGCCTGAACCTGATGAATGCACATCTTTTTTTAGCCTAGGTAACTGTGTAATGACAGGTTCATACTAAGCCAGCAGAATGGTTAACTTTGCAAACCTCTACGGCTGTGGATAATGTATATTGTTGCATTTGGCCATGAACGGTTTGCGTTGTGTGATGGCAATTGTTCAACGTGAACAAATTTTTTTCTATAAAATTATCTTAAATCCTCTGCTTGCAGGATTATCCATGAAGATGGATATTCTGAAGAGGAGTGCAAACAATACAAAGTGGTGGTGTACAGCAACACCATTCAGTCCATCATCGCTATCATCCGGGCAATGGGGAGGCTGAAAATAGATTTTGGTGACGTGTCCAGAGCGGTAAGTGTTGCTTTGTTCTGTCATTTTCAAGGTAAACAACCATTGTGGTGAATTGTGTTTTGTATTTTTTGTAACCCCTGTGTAAAGCTGATGGCTTTTTTTTTTTCTTGTCAGGATGATGCCAGGCAACTCTTTGTGTTGGCCAGCAGCGCAGAAGAAGGTGTGATGTCTGCAGAGCTAGCAGGTGTCATCCGGAGGCTGTGGAAGGATAGCGGTGTGCAAGCCTGCTTCAACCGGTCTCGTGAATACCAGCTTAATGACTCTGCCTCATAGTAAGTATCGTGAGAGCTTTGGGGCCCTATTCAAAGGTTAGTGTAAACTTACCAGAGACGTTCTATTTTATGGAGTTAAGTTTACAACCGCTCTGGTAACGCCAATCTTGGAATAGGGCCCTTAAGGCTATATTCCCTATTTGTTGATAAGCTAACTTCATTAGCCACGTCAGAGTCTGGTCTTTCTAATGCTACAAACATGACCATGTTAAATGTCAGGCAAAAAACCCCACAAACATACATAAAATAATTTAATATTCTTCAATTTTTTTTATTCCAAAGCAATGGTATTGTTCATTTGTCACTTATAAAATGAGTAATACCACTGCCGTTACCGTTCCATTTATTTTGCTGTGAGCAAGTGCAATGTTTTATACAGAGTTGTATTCTTCAGAAATGCAGTGCGTCAAAATAAAAGCAAAAAAATTCAATTTTTTTTCCAGTTTTACTTAAAATTGCGTATTTTCTCAGAAAAATACAGTAACAAGTTCCCATTTCTAATTTTTTTTCTCTAACAAGGGTACCCCATAGAATATATAACAAAGCTTTGAATTATAAAATGTTGAAAAAAATTATTTTAGAAGCTGTTAATCATTGAAATCTGAATGGAAAGTTATATTTTTTTTAAAACAAAAGTTTGTTAAAGCATCCTGGCAGGACATCATGTAAACATATAATATATTATGAATCTCCTGTGTATGCCGAATGTAAGGATCTATAACTTGTCTGGGTCCTACAATAAAACCTTGACTTAAAATCGTGTTTAAACACGAGTACAAGACGGGCAACATGAACTCGGCACACAGAGGTGAAATGATTCAGCAGTGACGGCGTTAAAGACAGAGAACCGGACTTCATAACATTTTCCAAACAAAATGATGATGATGATGAAATTAGACATTTGTTTGCCTACCTTTTCCTCAGAGTTTTGCAGGGATGTTGCATGCCTTGTCTTGAACATTAAGCGGTTTTCTTTTTCTTACAGCTACCTAAATGACTTGGATAGGATCTCTCAAGCCAATTACATTCCAACACAGCAGGATGTGCTTCGAACAAGAGTCAAAACAACAGGCATTGTGGAGACTCACTTCACCTTCAAGGACCTGTACTTTAAGTGAGCCACGGCACAGGCCTTTTAATTGTGACCTAAGCTGGCCCTTTAAATTATGTCTTCTGCCTGCACCTGGCCATGTGATGTATATGCTACTTTGAGGATTCATTCTTTTGTCTATAATTCTTATTTACTTATTTTATAGGTGTTAATAGCATTTCTTGTAATAAACAAAAATGCCATCATATCCTTTGTAGTATAAAACTAATGGCTGAATAATCTAGTGAGCGCAGTATACCTGAGACACAAGGTTAATAGAGTGCCACGATTGAATAATCTTGACTGAAGATTCCTTTTATTTACCTCTCAGAATGTTCGATGTGGGAGGGCAGAGGTCGGAAAGAAAGAAGTGGATTCACTGCTTCGAAGGTGTCACTGCAATCATTTTCTGCGTGGCACTCAGTGACTATGACCTGTTACTGGCAGAGGATGAGGAAATGGTGAGTGGATGACGCATGGTTTCGTTTGTTTCTCCTTTTTTTCACTAAGCAACATTGGCTTAATTTTGGTGAACTTTGGTTGATCAAGTATGGTGAAACAGGATGACCATTTAAGGCTGCAGTCACACAAGCGCACTCAGTGCGTCCGTGTGACCGCACTTTCCTGTGTCCATCACAGCTTTGTGACGGATCGACTAGGAGTGCCACACGTGGTAGCGCACAAATGAATCACGAGCGCTACCACCAAACATCAAAATCCCTCCCCGTCAAAGAGCTACAATGGACGCTGACAGGGCTACAAAGCGTGATCCTCCATAGGAGGATCTTGCGGTGTAGCGTTGAGCAAACTAACTGCACTCAGCGAGGTGGCCACACGGGCATCAGTGGAAGAAACATCCACTCTCACGGACATTCCTTCTGCTCTGAAAAACGCTCGTCTGACCCCGGCCTTGGGGAACTGCCACCATAGTTTGCTGTCTATTGTTGATGTCACTGTTGTTTTCACTGGTATTTCTGTCAAAGTTCTCCAGCTTTTTTTGTTGTGTGGTTCTTTACCTCAGATGATCAGATTTCCTTCTGTGGTTTTCTTAAATTCTGCACATCACAAAGGAATGGGACACATGTACTTGTCAGCTAACGCTGCGCTGCAAACCAGCCATTGGAAGTTTATGTAATATAACTAATGAGAAGTCCTAATAATCAGTTATACTCCTCTCCTTTGTCAGAATCGAATGCATGAAAGCATGAAGCTGTTTGATAGCATTTGCAACAACAAGTGGTTTATAGACACCTCAATCATCCTCTTCCTAAACAAGAAGGATTTGTTTGAAGAGAAAATCTCCCTGAGTCCTCTGACCATCTGCTATCCTGAATACTCAGGTATATATTGCAGGATCTCACCTTGACATGACATACTTGCCATACCACTTGTGTTGTCCTTAACTCACTGCATTGTGTTGTAGGCTCCAACACCTATGAAGAGGCTGCTGCCTACATTCAGTGCCAGTTCGAGGACCTGAATAGAAGGAAAGACACAAAAGAGATTTACACACATTTTACATGTGCCACAGACACCAAAAATGTGCAGTTTGTGTTTGACGCAGTGACGGATGTCATCATTAAGTGCAACCTTATGGAGTGTGGCTTGTATTAGACTGGAGGTAAGCGTGTATGTATAACATATGTGTTCTTGCTCTCTCTTGTGTTTCTTGTCTGTCCTAATGATAGTTATTGCATCAAATGACAAGATCTTTGTCAACATGCGCATCATTAGAACTAGGTAGTGGCACCTGTATACAGTTTATTCATACATGGGGCATCCGTTGAAGGACTCGGCACAGATCAGAATGCGTGCATACTGCAGAAACACATGATTTTCTGCACTAATGTAAAAAATAGATCTTTACTGAAGCAGGGCTTTTGTGAGAAACCAAACAAGAGTAGGTACCCGGTGAGAGCGCAATGTTTCAGCTGCATAGCAGCCGTTCTACTGTTTGCCTCGTCCCTCTTCTCTTTTGGATTTATCAAGGAGTTCGTTCCTCCAACAGTCCATCGAGCAATCACCTTTCTGGTATTTATGCAGGATTGAGATATTGAAATTGGAGTGGATCTTTTTTCTTTCTTTTTTTTTTTTATTCTACCTCCTTCTTTCTACTTTCTAAATGAGAAATCAAGCAATACACTGTCAAATGAGTCAATTCATAGTGATTCAGTCTAAACTGGCTGTAGAAACAGGAAATGTCTTTTGTGGCTTTGGCATATCTAAACAAAACTGTTTGAAAGCACCGGACGAAGATTACCTGGTACTAGTTACATAGGCTGAAAAAGAGACGCGTGTCCATCGAGTTCAGCCTTTCACACATCACCTACTGTGGTTGATCCAAAAGAAGTAAAAAAGATAATAAAAAAAAAACCAATCTGAAGCACTCGCCAATATGCAACAAACTGGGAAGAAATCCCTTCTTGACCCCAGAATGGCAGTCAGATTTCTCCCTGGATCAAGCAGCCATTATCATCTATTACATTTTTTATAACCCTTACTATTCTGTTTTTGCAAGAAGTCATCCAGCCGTTGTTTAAAAGTCTCTACAGTCTCTGACCCAACCATCTCAACCGGCAGAGAATTCCACAGCTTTATTGTTCTCACAGTAGAAAAAAAAACCTTTCCAATGCTCTAGGCTGAATTTCCTTTCATCCAGTCTAAATGAGTGACCTTGTTTCCTGTGTATAGTCCTGTTAATGAATAGGTTTCCAGACATTGGTTTATAATGGCCTTGTATATATTTATGTAAAGTTATCAGATCCCCTCTAAGGCGCCGTTTCTCTAAACTAAACAGGTTTAAGCTGGTTAGTCTTTCTTCATAACTTAAATCTTCCATTCCCCTTATTCATTTAGTCGCCACCTCTGCATTTTTTCTAGCACTATAATATCATTTAAGACAGGTGCCCAAAATTGCACGGCATATTCAAGGTGCGGTCTTGCCATTGATTTATAATGAGGCAAATTTATGTTTTCATCCCAAGAGTTAATTCCCCTTTTAATGCATGCCAATACCTTGCTGGCCTTGGCGACTGCTGTTTGAGTTTGGAGTTGTTTTATTCCCAAATCCTTCTCCTGCTTAAATTTTCCCTAAATCCGTACCATTTACTTGTGTGCGCTTCACTCCAAAGTGCATAAGTTTGCATTTATATACACTGCTCAAAAAAATAAAGGGAACACAAAAATAAGACATCCTAGATCTGAATGAATGAAATATTCTTATTAAATACTGTGGTCGTTACATTGTGTGATTTTGTTGTCAGCACATTCAACTAACATTATCAATGGAAATCAAATTGAGCAACCCATGGAGGTCTGGATTTGGAGTAGGGACCTGCGAAGCTTCAGAATTTGTATCGCTGGGCGAATTCGATTCGAGTTTGCAGAGTGATTCGAAATTTAGTCGAATCTGTAAGATCGCGGCGTGCCTCCCAGATGCGCAGCATATGGCTGCACATGGCTGGGAACGGCTCACTGCTAGGCTCTGCCCACCTCAAGGTATGTACACAGTGGAGCGAGGCTGCGGTGGAAGGAAGGCAGCTGCAGTGCGAAGGGGACCTGACCTCCTGCAGTGAAGTCTGGACGTGGTCGGAGCAGAGACACAGACAGGAGACAGGTCAGGGTAAGTGAGCAGGGCTGCTAGCCCTCCCTCCCCTGCAGGGACTGGGAGTATGTCCCGAGGGGAGGGGCACTGCATGAAGCCCCCGTGACGCCCACTGCAGCCGTAATGCACTCCAATGCCTGGCATGCTCAGCCAGCATTGGGCTGCTGGAGGTGAGCGCTGTCCATCACTGCCCAAGAGTCTCCTGTTCACACTCTGCAGCTTCCCAGAAGCTGAGCAAAATGGGACATGTAGTTCTGACATTTTAGCCATGACAGCTTAGTAGGAAGAGGGGACACCGAGGACCTGTTCAATGGTCACCTAGCACCGTGTTTGTATATATCTCATGGTAATGGTATAGAGATGCACCCCTGGCTGAAAGCTGCATTCCTTTATTGTGTCATGTTTAAAAACAGGCTCTGATCGAGCTGAAACTATGTGACCCTTTATTTTTGTCTCAAGGAACCTTTACCTTTCAGCCAGTGACTGCATCCCTATGGTATTTGTTTTTGTGGAGCAGGACCTTGGCCTGAACACCTTTTTTGTGGAGTTTAGGTTACCCCTTGGAGGTATGGATTTTCCTTGTTTTTATACGCATTTTACACTCGCCAGGTATCGCAGGATGCAGTGATACCTTTCCCTATGTGGCCAGTGCCATTTCCTTTAAAAGGTTAGCTTTCCTCTATTCATCACACGTTAAATGAGATTGCTAACAATGACGAGAATTACACTGTTTTGTTAAATAAAAAAAAACACTTTTATCAGTATTTTTCAAACCAAGGAGGAGAGGTTAACCTGTCTTCTAAACAAGTGAGCGTCGTGGTCGAAGTAAAGCTATCTCTGCATCCAGCAACTCTCTAGTGATTTTGACAGATGGATCAATACGGCTAATCCAAAGGAGTGGGCAGGGGAAGCGTAGCAGCAGATTTCTGAAAGGCATATTGGTGGGTGAAATACTGTATAATGTTGCAAAACAAAAGCAGTAGTATGAAGAACACCCCCCCCCCTCATGCCTCAGTCTGTATGTGAGGCATGAGGGGGGGGTGACATGTGAAGACCCTGGAAAGAGTAGTCTCTTGATACACAAACTGTGATTAAACATGGGGCAGGAATACACCCAAACTGTTCTAGCATTTCAGAAAAACTTTGAATAACTTGTATAATACGGATGACGCATATAATATATAAATACAGTGTCCTCTGTATATTTATACAATCAGCCAGAACATGTATATCTTCTACACAGCACACCAGCTTACCTTGTATTTGTGTCTATATATTACCCCCCCCCACACCCCATCAACAAGTGGTCTTTATCAGTGTGTATGTTGTATGTGTATATATATTTTGCTTCAGAGTGAAAGATACCCCATACAACATAAGAAATGTGTGCATGTATAATAAAGTGCATTCTTTGCTTCACTCAAACCCAATTTTTTTCTATCCAGCCTGTATCGTACACAAAAGCGGCACTTTTTGTAAGTTTTCGATTCGATATTCGAGTTCGAACCTTAACAGCCGATTCGATTCGAGCAAAAATTTATGATTCGCAGGGTCCTAATTTGGAGTTACACTCAAAATTAAAGTGGAAAACAACACTACAGGCTGATCCAACTTTGATGTAATGTCCTTCAAACAAGTCAAAATGAGGCTCAGTAGTGTGTGTGTGGCCTCCACGTGCCTGTATGACCTCCCTACAACGCCTGGGCATGCTCCTGATTAGGTGGCGGATGGTCTCCTGAGGGATCTCCTCCCACACCTGGACTAAAGCATCCCCCAACTCCTGGACAGTCTGTGGTGCAACATGGCGTTGGTGGATGGAGCGAGACCTGATGTCCCAGATGTGCTCAATTGTATTCAGGTCTGGGAAACGGGCAGGCCAGTCCATAGCATAAATGCCTTCGTCTTGCAGGAACTGCTGTCACACTCCAGCCACATGAGGTCTAGCATTGTCTTGAATTAGGAGGAACCCAGGGCCAACCGCACCAGCATATGGTCTCACAAGGGGTCTGAGGATCTCCTCTCAGTACCTAATGGTAGTCAGGCTACCTCTGGCGAGCACATGGAGGGCTGTGCGGCCCCCTAAAGAAATGCCACCCCACACCATTACTGACCCACTGCCAATCCGGTCATGCTGGAGGATGTTGCGGGCAGCAGAACGTTCTCCATGGCTTCTCCAGACCCTGTCACGTCTGTCACATGTGATCAGTGTGAACCTGCTTTCATCTGTGAAGAGCACAGGGCGCCAGTGGCGAAGCTGCCGATCGATCTTGGTGTTCTCTGGAAAATGCCAAACGTCCTGCACGGTGTTGGGCTGTAAGCACAACCCCCACCTGTGGATGTCGGGCCCTCATACCACCCTCATGGAGTCTGTTTCTGACCGTTTGTGCAGCCACATGCACATTTGTGGCCCGCTGGAGGTCATTTTGCAGGGCTCTGGCAGTGCTCCTCCTGTCCCTCCTTGCACGAAGGCGGAGGTAGCGGTCCTGCTGCTGGGTTGTTGCCCTCCTACGGCCTCCTCCACGTCTCCAGATGTACTGGCCTGTCTTCTGGTAGCGCCTCCATGCTCTGGACACTACCTGCACTGCTCTGCACTACCTGAGCCACTTGTGTAGGTTGTAGACTCTGTATCGTGCTACCACCAGAGTGACAGCACCGCCCAGCATTCAATCAGCCAGAAAGCATAGGAACTGAGAAGTGGTCTGTTGTCACCACCTACAGAACCAATCCTTTATTGGGGATGTCTTGCTACCTGCCTATGCTTCCCTCCTTTTGTCTATTCCATTTGCACAACAGCATGTGGACTTGATTGTCAATCAGTGGACAGTTTGATTTCACAGACGTGTGATTGACTTGGAGTTACATTGTGTGGTTTAAGTGTTCCCTTTATTTTTTTGAGCAGTGTACATTAAATTTAATCTAAATCCCTCTGCATCGAAGTAATATCCTGCTCACATTGTATTACTTTTCCTAGTTTTGTGTCATCTGCAAACACTGACACATGACTTTCGAGGACTATTTCAAGTAGGGATGCACTGAAATTTCGGCCACCGAAAATTATCGGCCTTGAAGGCCCGGCCGAGGCGGGGGGGCTCGTCTGAACCTGGAGGCCGGCTGAGCAGCTTGCTCGGCCGGCCTTCGGGATCAGGCGAGTCCCTGGCATCCAGGCCCAGCTTCTCATGTCTGGTTTTCGGCCAAAACGATCCTGAATTTTCGGTATTTGCCGGAAATTTATGTTTTGGTGCATCCCTAATTTCAAGGTCCTTTTATAAATTAAACTGAATAGAACTGGTCCTATAACTGACACCTGAGGGATAACACTTACCACTGGTGTCCATCTTGAAAATTTATAATTTATGACCACTCTCTGTATTAGAGATGCACCGGAATGAAAATTTGGGATGGAGACAGAAAATGCAGGATGAACTCGGCCAAAACCCGAAAATCAGTCATCCAAACCTGGGCCTAGAGGCTAGCTGAGCCTGGGGCTCGGCCGGCCTCCAGGCCCAGGTGGTACGGAAAACCCAGGATTATCGGGTGTTTTATGGGTTTGTGATCGCTCCCTCACGGATTAAGGACTTGCCCAGCCTGCACGACCAGCACCTGAACAGATTGACCCTTAACAGCAAGGAGGAAGAGCATACCATCTGGATCACCACACAGGCACGTGTGTGTGTGTGTGTGTGTGTGTGTGGGGTGGTCACTTTATCAGCGTACAGCCAACAGGGCTACACGTACCTGCGTGATCTCCTGCGTTGTGATCTAAATGGCTTGTTCCCCCTTCGTGCTGTCGTCGAAGGTCTGCCTGTTCAGGTGCTTGTTGTGCAGGCTGATAATAGGAGGGGAACATGGGGTCAAATTTATTGGCGATGTTAGGGTATAGGTGTGAGTGCAGCAGATGGCAGAGCATAGTATGAAGTCACCACAAAGGGCACGGATTCTTAACACGGGGTCTCTCCTTTTAACAGCAAGATAATGTCTGATAACTTTATACGCAGATGTGGCTTGCAACAGGTCTGGTAGAAAATCCTTCCACCTCTGATTTAATCTGGGAGTAAAGGTGGATAAAATGACACTTCAAACGTCAAATATTGTGCGGCTTGCTGGATGGCTCGTTCAGTTAACTGCAGACCGTAATTTCTACTATGAAGGAGTTGTACAGAAATACCCAGTTTAATGGGTGGTAATAACACATAGGGGGTAATGAGTGGTAATAACACATACAGCTGGAGGGGCTTATACGAATACATATATTATAATGTTAAAATCTAAGAGGATCTTTGGATATTACCCTAAAGATTTAATGGAAAATGATGTGTATATGTTCAGTTAAATCAGCTGGCATATGTTGCTATGTACCGATCTACAATAAATGTGTTAGGCTTCTCTCTGTTGATGCATACAGTAAGCTCAGGTCACTTCAGATCCTCTCAAGTTCTGTTGTCTGGTGGATATGCGAGTAAAACAATGATGCGGCACTTCTGGAACTTGAGAGTAAGACGTGTGTTTCATTAGAGTAGGTCTCCTGCCTACAACATAACAACACAAGCATGTTCGTTACCTGGCTGGGTATTTGAAACCACCAGAGACAAATCTGTTTTAAGAAATTAAGTCTGATGGAGAAAAATGTTGACTGTAAAGCGAGGATCCTTGTGAGAAGTGAATACCCTGGGTAGGTAAAGAAATGAAGAAGTGGTCTCATTCTCTTCCCTCTCTGCTTCCCAGTGACAGGGCCAACTTTTCTTAAGGGAGTGTGTACTATTTTCGTGTACGTGATACAGATATTGTTTCTACATGCTCTTCGTACTATTTTGTGCCTGGCCCTTCATGGTGCAATTTATGTGCTTTATGATAAACTCTCCATAAATACAGAATTCTATAAAAATAAACTTCAAAGTGGCAGTTATGTATTCCAGTTCTTGGACATCCTTGTCCTGATCTTGTCTGTGTAGCACAGCCTGATACACTGGCAATTATTTATTATTATTCTTTATTTATATAGCGCCAGCATATTCCACAGCGCTGAGCAATGGGCACAATATAGACAGGGTTACAATACATTTTGAGACTGAACAACATTTTAACAAACCAGTACAGGAGAAAACAAAGGCCATATTCCTGTGGGAATTTACAATCTCGACGGGTTGCGGGTGGAAACAGGAGGAGAAGGACTGCAAGGTGAGAGTGATGGACTGATGAGAGTAGTGGACTGGTTGCGTCAGTGAGTCGGTGGTAGGCTTCCCTAAATAGGAAGTCTTAAGGGAGTGTTTGAAGAAAGGCAAACTAGGAGAAAGTCTTGGCAGTACGAGGGAGTGTGTTCCAGAGGATGGGGCTGCGCTCGTGGAATCCTGCCGTCTATAACGGGAAGAGGTGATGCATGGAGAAGCTAAGGCGCAGGTCACGGTTTGACCATAGGGAGTGAGCTGGGGTGTATTTGGTGATTAGTGAGGACAGCTAGTGTGGAGCGGAGTTAGGCTAGGGTCAGACGAGCGCAGTATTAACATGCGTTTAGCCGCACTTAATCACGGCCGTGCTAGCAGCAAATTACGTCCAATGCCGGGCAGTATACGAAGAACGGCCGCACGAAAGTGCGGCCGCGCAACACAAGTGGCAAACTAACGCATTTTTTCGAGAACGTCAAACCGCTAGTACTGACGTACAGCGTGCGCTGCGTCCGCATAGCGGCGTGTTTGCGTGATTAGGAGATGTCAGACGCTGCTAATGTCCGGCCAACATCACGTCCAGACGCAAAAAGTGTTTTATTGATGATCCGTACAAAATCACGGACGGAAATGCGCATCGTATGACCACTATCGCGTATTCCGTGAAAAAATACGTCCATTCGTTCGACCGCACTTTTTCACGGACAACACGAAAAATGCGTTAGTCTGACCCTAGCCTTAGTGAGAGCTTTGTAGGTCAGGATAATGATTTTTAATTTAATTCTGCAGTGGATGGGGAGCCAGTGAAGGGATTTGCAGAGCGGAGCGGAAGGTGAGGTGAATGAGCCTGGCAGAGGCATTTAGAGTAGGTGATGTGGGAGAGGCTGAACCCGATGGACGCATGTCTTTTTTCAGCCTATATAACTATGTACGGGGGAGAGTGGGAGGCCAGCAAGAAGATTATTACAGTAGTCAAGTGAGGAGATTACAAGGATGTGGATGAGTTGCTTTGTGGTGTCACCGGTAAGAAATGGTTGAATTCTAGAAATATTACGTAATTGGTGCCGGCAGGAGGAGGAAAGCGACTGAATGTGGGGGATGACGGAGAGAGCAGAGTCAAGTGTAACTTCGAGACAGCGAACCTGGTTTGATGGGGAGATAGTGATGCCATTGACCATGATATGGAAGTCAGGAGGTGGGGGGCATTAGAGGGAGTAATTAGTAGGAGCTTAGTCTTTGTCATGTTAATCTTTAGGTGTGAGATGCCATCCAGGAGGAAATGCCAGATAAACAGTCCCTGACTTTGGAAAAAACAGAGAGATCAGGGGTGGAGAGGTAGATCGGAGTATCATCAGCATAAAAGTGGCAATTCAAGCCAAAAGCTTTTAAAGCTTTTGCCAGGGAGGAGGTGTAGATGGAGAAGAGCAGAAGATCTAGGACAGGGCCTTGAGGTATACCAACTGATAAAGGCATTGAATAGGAGTAGTTGCTAACAAATGTCACAGAGAAGGACCTGTTAGAGATAAGAGTCAATCCAAGAGCCGAGTGTCAGAGACAGAGAGCTGAGAGTCTGTAGAAGGAGGGGGTGGTCGACAGTGACGAAAGCAGCTGACCGTTCAAGCAGGATGCGATTAGAATAGTGGCCGTGTTTTTTGGCCGTTAGGTCATTGGTGACTTTGAGAGCAGTTTCGGTTGAGTGTAGGGGACGGAAGCCTGATTGCAGGGGGTCAAGTAAGGAATTGGTTTTGATCCACCTCTCCCTCTTCCTGTCAGTTTTTCCTGTCAGTGCTTAGAGGTCCCGGCTGGGTGGAGTAGAGGTAACATCACTGCTCTGCGTGGAGAGAGCCTTTGGAGACATGGGTTCGATCCTGGCAAGAGCACCTCTCCAGTAAGTGTCCTTGGGCAACACACCTAACGGTACATACTCGCCACCCAGGACATACTTGAAAACGAGAGAAATCTCAATGTATCCTTCCTGGTAAAATCCTTGGAAAAAAAAAAATGGAAGCAGGGATACAGGACTATAGTTGGAGTGTTGGGATCTAGTAAAGGGGTATCCTGTGCGTGTTTGAAGGCGGATGGGAAGGAGCCGGTGGAGAGAAGTTAAAGATGTGAGAGAGAGCAGGGGAGTGGAGGTATTAGATGTGAGGGAATGGGGTCGATCGGGCACGTAGTGACATGTGAGGAGGACAGTAAGGAATTGGCTTCCTCAGTGGCTGGGAGGAAGCGGCAGTGGGGGTCTCTGGGAGTGGAGGTGGGTGGATTACTGGTTTGTGTCAGAGTTTTATTTAAGAAGTAGTCTGCCAGGTTCTGAGCGTTAAAAGCAGATGGGAGTGGAGGTGGGTGGATAGAGGAGTTGAAAGTGGACTAGTCGTTTAGGGTTGGACAGAGTAGATAGAACCGAAGAGAAGAAGGCTTGTTTGGCCAAGTGTAGTGCAGAATAAACTTGAAATGAATGAAATCTGCTTCAGAGCAGGATTTCTTGGAGGCACGCTCTGTAGTGAGTGAGCATCTCTGCAGGTTGCGTGTCTGGAGGGTGTGCTGGGGCTGAAGCTGGCGTAATGGTGCCTTACAGAGTTGAGGAGGAGCAAGTGTGTCTAGGGCAGAGAAAAGGGTAGCGTTACAGTGGTCAGGGCAGGTGAAGATTGAGGTGTGCTGGAGATGTTGAAGTAGATTGGAGAATTGGGGATTGTGTGTGGGGAGCAGGGAGTTTAGGTAGTCGAGATAGCTGCGTGAAGCTGGCCCCCCCTACAATCGGCACAAATAAAAAAAACACTGTGGTTGGTTATTGCTACGTTTGTGCTGTTTTGTGCCATTAAAAATTAATATTTGTTCGGCTTTAATTTTTTTAGATATTAGCAATTGTTTTTTCCAGACAATGAGACTGAATAAAGGTCACTCAGCCCCCTACAACACCCAAAAGTCACGAAACCAAACAGTGTTTTCTTTTAATTTGTGCCGATTTGTAGGGGGGCCAGCCTCACTCAGCTAGTCTAGATAGGTTGAAGGAGATTGGGTAGTGATCAGAGATGGGGAAAGGGCGACAGGTGAACTCAAATGGAGCAGAAGTTGGAAAAAACAAGGTCAATGAAGAGACCTACGTGGTAAGTAGGGAGAAGGGAGGATTGCGTGAGTCCGTGGGAGGATGTGAGTGAAAAGTTTGGTAGCCAGGGCAGAAGGATGATTAATGAGAATGTTGAAGTCCCCGAGAATTAGGCATGGAAGGTTAGTAGACAAACTGAGAAAGGTTGGTCCCGGTGGGCAGTAGATGACTGCCACCCGGAGAGCCAGGGGAGAAAATAAGTAGATGCGTTGTGCTTCAAAGGAGGAGAGCGTTGGGGTGGAGGAAGGTGCTGGTATGTACAGGTGGGAAGACAGCAAAATTCCCACCCCACCACCATGTTTCTCACCCGGCCAGTAAAAGGCATTGCATGGTGCCTGTAAACTCATACAGGGTTATTCAAAGAGATCCGAATTGTGGCCGAAAGGTAACCGAACAGTGAAATTCAGCGTACGGTTACCTTTCCTGGCCTTTCGGCCATTCAGAGAGCAGGCAGTTCGCCAAATCCTGGCGAATTGCCTGCACATACGGTGCCTGTTCGAGGGCAGTGAAATCCACATAGAGAAGCAATGCTTCGTCTATTCAGAGAACCAAAACCAGCAGTGAAAAGTTGGCGAATTACCCTGTTCGGTGGTTTCATTCGACTGGTTTATTCAGGAGAATCCCATAGGCTTCAATGTTAAAAATATTCCCGTTTTAATTCAATATCTAATAAACTGTTGATTATAATATTCTGCAGTAAAAAGTCTTTTATTTATAGATTATTTTTTTTTAGGATCTTTTAGGAATTTTTCAGGATTTTTTTGGAAAAAATTTATTATTCATTGGATCTTATATGTAAATTTCAGACCTTTTCGTTCTGTAGTTTCTTTGCAAACAGCGTTTCGCTTTTCAAACATTCAAGTGTACGTTTTATTTTTGTTCACTCCATTCGTCTGCGGTGTCTGCTTTTTCCGGCGGCTGCTCTGCGCTGTGATCGGTGGCTGCTCTGGTTTCTCTGGCGTGTTCGGCAGGGTTAATCCAGATGTTTTTGCGGGTTTCGGTGTGCCTTTGCGGGGTTTTGCGGTGGCTTTTCCATGCACTACGACGGCCCTGTGGTGCTTGCTGAATACACCGCAGGGTTGCCGAAATGGGATCGCCAAATCGCACTGAATTGAACGAAAAGTCACTGAACGTGCGGTGACTTTTCGATTTATCTTTGAATAACCCTGATAATCGTGTACAGCATCATAAATGTTTCCTTGTAAGCCTATGGCATTGGAGAGAGAGATGCTCCTCAATGTGCTCCACATCTTTGGTAAGTGTTTTGCCTCTCTGCAAGATGTCACTGGTTTAAAAAAAAAACAACTGATTTTTGCCTCCTTGGTACAGCTTCTGTTCAGAAAGCATTTATATACAAAAAACAGAGCAGAATGTAACAGGAAATAAGTGGGGAACATGTACACATATTACTTAGATTTTACTTCAATATAAAACATGTTATCAGTTCCAATACAGCCGTCACATTGATGGTAACCTTTAATTACTTCAGAGGCTTGTGCGTAGAACAGAAAACAGGAAGAAAAAGGGAGAAGTGACCTGAGACTGGAAGAAAGCCAAAGGGGGGGGGGAAAGAGGGAAGTGGAATAATTTGCGTATTAAACAAAAAGAACCACGTGATTAAACCGGGTTTTACTGATGGAACATAAAAAGATTTTACTAGATCAGGACATGCCTCATAAACACTGGTGGATGTGCTTTCTAACACCTGCCCTAGAATTCCTATTAGTCTCCTTTTTTCATGAAGACAAATAGATTTTCATTGAAATATGCAAATTTGATCTCTTCTAAAATTCTGCACCTCCATTTCAATCCAGAAGGGACATGATGTTCTTTATTATTCGATTACTTTGTCCTGTTCTTTTACCATTCACTAAAATATGAAATGAACACTATTTGACACTATGACTAAATCTGCATTCTTCAAGCAGAGCTGATAAGGGTCCCAGCATTTATTTATTCATCCATCACCCCAGGCACATGATGGGAGAATAAGTGATCAGGTAGCTCATTTTTTTTTTTTCCTGCTCATCATAACCCGCACTTATGGTTTTAGAATAGAGGATCCATTTTATGAAACCATCTTATGCTGATTGCTTATTTTAGTCTGTTAATCCACTGCCTGATAAATCCGAAACCTTTATCAAAGTTTTAACAAATTCTGGAATTATGAAACTACTCGTTTTTAACTTTTTTCTAATGTATAATTTTGGAATTATTCTTCATACTAGTCTCTCATGTTTATCCATACAGTTTTATAGTATACATTTCTTTAGCACACATTGTGAGGACATTTTTAGGCCAGGGTCATACTAGTGTTTTTGAGAGCGCAAGAAACGTCCGTGAGAATGGATGTGCCTTCCACTCTGACGCCCGTCTGGCCACCTTGCTAAGCGCAGTTAGTGCACTCAGTGCTGCAAGGCTCGATCTTCCTATGGAGGATCGCGCTTTGCAGCCCCGTCGAGCACGCGCTACAGCATGTGGCCGGCCCTGTCGAAGCGTCACAACGCTGCGACGGACGCCGAGTGGCACGCTGCCAGTACGGGTGCACGTTGTGCGCTTGTCTGACCCCAGCTTTAGTTGAGCGGAACTGTTGTTTTATCTTCATTTTCATTATATATATATATATATATAGATTATGTGTGTGTGTGTGTATTAAACACACACCTGATCCCATAAGAGCAGTCATTAGGATAGCATGATAGGACCTGCCAAAAGGTGGAATTCATTGGTGCTGTTGGCCGGCTTAAACAATCCATGGGCGTTTATTGTCAACCAAAATTCCACCATTTTCAGCAGAGCTTAGGTTTAAGAACCTTGTAAAATTCCTTAAATGGGTTAAGAACTGTTGTAATCCTGAAAGGGGAAAGAAATGTTGGAAGCTTCGAAGGGTTGAAATCTGGTAAAATGTTTAAATGTATTAAGCTGTCATTGGATTTTGAGTGTGTTGACTGGAGTGCTCTCGTCCTGGTTTGTTATATACTGTATATCTAGGATGTGTAAATGTTTTCTGCCACTATAAACCTGATTATTTGCCGTGTGTAGGCTTTTAATCTCACTTTTGTGCCCTCCACTACAATTGAAATATATATATATATTTCATTCACCAGGGTATCTTGTAAAATTATCTTTTATTGTGCCTACAAAAGATCAACATTTCAGTTCTCTGTGGACTTTTCTCAAGATGCATCTTGAGAAAAGTCCAGAGTACTGAAACGTCAATGCTTTTGTATGCATAATAAAAGATTATTTTTCAAGATTCCATTGAATTCACTCCTTCCTGGTGAGCTATACTTTTCAGCAGCTGTTTGCACTTGTTATAATACTCGGCATACAGGGTTGCAGGTTCGAGCCTAATGTGTAATGATAAAGGCAGAGTAGGGATTTATGAATGAATAAAGGTTTATTCAAAGACACGGGGACTGTAACAAAGGTAATAAGTGACTGGGCAAAACCAGAAATAGACTAGACACAGGGATATATATATATATAATATATATATATATAATCTCTCCAAAGTGAAAATGTACAAATTGGGCACCAAGTGTCAATATCTTGTGTGGCCACCATTATTTTCCAGCACTGCCTTAACCCTCTTGGACATGGAGTTCACGAGCGCCTCACAGGTTGCCACTGAAGTCCTCTTCCACTTCTCCATGACTACATCACGGAGCTGGTGGATGTTAAGAGACCTTGCGCTCCTCCACCTTCTGTTTGAGGATGCCCCACCGATGCTCAATAGGGTTTAGGTCTGGAGACATGCTTGGCCAGTCCATCACGTTTAGCCTCAGCTTCTTTAGCAAGGCAGTGGTTCCTTTAACCACTTGGCTGCTAAGGATGCGCTCAGCGCGTCCAGCCAAGTGGTTCTCCTGTGCTACGGACGCGCTGAGCGCGTCCTAGCACAGGAGGCAGCAATCAGCCGGCATTCCGGCTGATTGCTGCCCCCCCCGGTGCGGGCTGACATCTAGCATGTCAGCCCGGCACTCCAGGACGCCGCGGCGCAATGACCTCTATTTCAGGCGCCCCCCCCCCCGCGAGTGCGGAGGAGGTGCCTGAAAGGGAGGGGGTGAGGTCCTCCGGACCTCCCTCCCAATCGCGGGGGACCAGAGGCTGAAGGCAGGCCCAGTTTGGAAGGGCACAGGCTGCCCTTCCAAACAGTGTCTGCTTTTAACCCCATGGGTGCCGATCACGATTCGGCGCCGAAAAGCAGCGAATCGTGACCCTTTCTCGGAGCTGCCCGACATCTTGGATGTTGGCCAGGCTTCCGGGAATGCCCCTTGACGACTGGCGTCATCGTGCATAGCACGATGACGCCAGTCCTGGAGTTATCGTGTATAGCCCGATGACGCCAGTCCTGGAGTTAACCCCTAACTGCCACCAATGGTGGAGATAGGGGGTTTATTGGAACCCCCCATCTCCCGATCCGTGGCAGCTAGGGGTTAAAGTTTGGTATTGCTGGATCGGCCAGAGCATGGCCTTTCCAACGATGCCAAACATGACCTAAAAAGAAAAACAAATATATATTAAAATAATTTTAAAAAAATGAACAAGTTTTTTTTTGTTTGATTTATTAATGCAGCAATATTGTTCCCATTTCAATTATAATGTGAACAATGATGCTGCACTAACGATCTTTGTATGCGGTGCGTTTGTTAAAAATAGCAAAATTTTCCGCCAAAAAAAAGTAACGAGTCACCATTTCTAATTTTTTTAACAAGCGCGCCCCATAGAAAATACAACCGCAAATACTCGCATGTTAAAATGTGAAAAGAAAAACACTTTACACATTGTAAATTATTGAAAATTCAAATTTTTTGCATTTTTTGTTTATATACAGACATGTATAATAATGATATATTATGACTCTGCTGAGTCTGCCGGAAAGAACGATATGTAATATGTCTGGGTCATATATTAAAATAAGGCTTCAAAACGCGTTTAAACATGATGAGCAAAAGCAGTAAAAATTATCTCGGCACACAGGAGTGAAATGGCTCAGCAGCGAAAGGGTTAATAGGGAATGTCAGGTCACTAATTGGGAGCACCTGAATCCGCTGCAGTTTTGTGGAAAGTATCAGAGGCGAGGCAGGGTGGGTCGGGAAAGGTGCTGCCGGGATTTTTATGAATTGGCAGTCTTTGCGGCCACGGCGCCGCGAGGTATGATTGCACTTGAGCACTAAATGTTATATAGCATTCAGAGGACCTGCAGCCAGGATCTATATCTTGCTATATGGATGTCACAGATTGCAAACTTCATTTTCTAAAATTTTGTAATTCTGACAGTTCAAGTTCTCTTTTCTTATGCGTTTTGTTTGTAGGAAAAGAATAAAGCCATGAGCAGCTTACAGCCTATCCTTTAAGGCGTCGTCTTCACTCTCCTTCTGTCACGCACTTAATGTTTTTGTACATGCAATATCATTTTAAATAACACTCTTTTTGTTTGCTTTATAGATGCTGCAAAGGGAGCATGACGTGTTTCCTCTGACCGATTCTGGAGCTGTGTTGCATGAGGGGAGTGCAATCACTCGAAGCACAAGCCATTCCTGTTCCCATCTGGGGATCCTTTCTCCCCAACTCCAGACATGCAGCAGATTTGAAGTGACTGTATTGAGACCAGAACTGTGAGCTGTGCCCCCGTTATTTCTCTTGCGATATTACCACTATCTTTATTCTGAGTATTCTTTCTAAGCAAAGAATTGGACTGTTACTGAGCCCCCTACATGCAGGAAGTGGCTGACCTATTCCCTCTAGTTGCTGCACCCTACGGAACGGCAGTGTTACAATGCAGCATCTCTTCTTGGGACCCCTCTGTTTTTAGTGCTTGCTGCACACCACTTGTAACATCATCTTAATCCATATCCGGACCTGACTGTGTGAAAAACCTTTCTACTCATAGAGACCACAGCTCCGTCGTGAACAGTAGAACAGTTGTCTGCTCTGTGTTTTGTTTTCGTCTGATTTTGTGCCATTCTGTTTTAATACTAAACTGCTCCCAGGAGCCAAGTGGCTTATTTTTACCTGCGGCCTAAATCACCTCTTAGTTGGCCGTTCGATCACCATTTTACGCTCGGTGAAGGGGGCTCTGCCCACCTTTGTTCTGCCCATGTCACTTTGATGTTTGCGGTTATTCCATTTTGTGTCTATGCCTCCCTTTACACTCACACAGCTGCCTTTTCTGGTGCCAGTACCAATGTCCCTCTTAATCTGCCCAGTTGACACTGGGCACCTCCGGTATGCAGTTTCCTTACCTGCTCCGGTGCATGCATTCCTACATTGGTGCCAAACCTTCTGTGACACACTTATTTTTACTATGGTTTTTCTTGCCTTTTACATTCCTTTTGCGGCACGTACTACGCACAGTGACTAGTCTTGGCAGTGCGGTAGACACATGTCACCTCTTTGCTAGGAACACCAACTATGTACTGTTTATGTTCTATGTTTCATTTTTACGTAGCCCTGTTCATTGCTCGGATCTCCACACAATAACTCATCTTGTTTGTAAAACAGTATTAAATGGTGAGACATGCAACATGTGTCCTATTTTTGTTTGGTTTTCCAGTTTACTTTCGGCAGATTAACCTGCCACTGATCAACATTTTCAAAGAACCTCCATAAAAGTAAATTCACTGTCTTTAAAATGCAGCACGCAAGCATGTGAATTTGAGATGCCTTAGACCCAATCACGCTAACTTTTGGAGATGGGGTTTCTCAAACTGATGCCTGAATCAGCGGCATGCCGCGCCGCGAGACTGAAGCCTCGGCATTCACTGCAGTACCCTCCCGGTTTGCTCAAAAGGAAGACGCCGTGGATTTGCGCAGAGACGCCAGCTGTAAAATCCCCCCTGCTAGGATACCAGTAACATTACAGCCTACTGGCTTTTAGGAAGCAGGATTCTTTGTAAAAGTCAGGCTGAACCGGTGCTGGTACCTTTTTGGTGCGTAAGACATCCACTAAAATGACATTTCAACAGAGCCCACGAGGGCTGTTACTACTTGGTGTTTTTTTGTATTGAAATTGGTTTATACAGCGATATGAAGCCCTCTATCCACCAACTATCAAGTAGCAGAGGTCACCATGTTCCCAGCAGCAGGTTCCTAACCATCATGTGCCAAGCGCTGTATGCCCTGTGCGATTTGCAAGTAGTAGGTTATCATCCACACCCATGTCAGATACTTTATAATGCGCGTTCTCCTCCATATCCGTATGTAGTTACTGAGCCTTTTAAAAGCGTTCTGGATAAGGACTTTATTTAAAACAAATATACAGTTGTAAGGACTGTCTTTCAGAGTAAAGATTACACCAATAAATGTTTCATAAAGCAACTCTGATATGTGATAAGTTTCAATAAAGCGTAACTTTTGTACAGGTCAACAGGTTAAATAAACTTTAATCCGGACAGGTTATGTATATTCAGACATGGGTATATATATGCTATCATACACATTCACACTCTCACAAAGAGAATATGTATGTTTCGAATCTCTCCCAATCCATAAACATGCACACTCTGTCCTCCGACATGAAAATATGGTGCACTAACTGTGCTCAGCGAGGTGGCCAGACGGGTGTCCGAGTGGGAGCAACGTCCACTCTCACTGACGTTTCTTCTGCTCTGCAAAACGCTCGTCTGACCCCGGCCTCAGACGTGTGCACCCACGTAAGGATCAGAATGAATGGTATTTCGAAGGGACAGACAGCTCTCTGAACAAAAGCTCTTTTATTCTTTTTTTACTTGCATATAACCTGATTATTGTGAAAATCTACCTACATTTCTACAATCGTTTAGACCTAGTAGTTTGATTAGCACCCTAAATGGATAACCAAGGAGGTTGGATGGAGTGGTTAAACATATTGAACCCTCCTGACCCCCATCTGGAACACTCTCCTCTTTTAACCCTTTGGTTTAACCCCATCCTTCTTTCCAGTGCTGAAATCCATCTGCACTGGCCTTAATGTGATATGCTGGCATTTCCTGTGAGCTCCACCATGTCATGTGACCACAGGGAGGCAGCTGGTGCAATTGTTCCCAATTGGTAGAAGCTGGTTCTTGAGCGTCCAAAATTCCCCTGAACCTGAGCTCAGACAGCATGGATCTGGGTAGGGCTAAGCCTCTACAATTTCCCAAAGTGGAGTAAAAGCACTCGGGTCAATGTAGCCACTCAAAAGAACATAACATCAGAAGACTTTTTAATTTTAGAGGCTTTATATACCTAGAGCAGGGATGTCCAAACTCTGCCCCCTTCCCCCCCACCCCCAGATGTCCCTGAACTACAACTCCCATGCTTCGCCATCAATCTAATGCAGGTATTTTTCTGGGAGTTGCAGTTCAGGAACATCCGGGGGGCCGGCGTTTGGACATCGCTGACCTAGAGGGTTTATTTCTGTAAACGTTCTAATGCAAGGTTTAACCCTCCTGACGGTTATCCCGAGTGTGTCTCGGGGTTAAATTTCACAGCTGAGGGCGGTAACCCCACACTCGGGCTGCATACATCACCTCTCCCTGCTCTCCCTTGCTGATCCCTCCTTCGGTGATCGTGACCTCATACTTCCTGGTTCTCTTCTCACGAGAAGGGAACCAGGAAGTATGAGGTTGCGATTGCTGGAGGAGGCTGCAGGGGACATCGAGGGAGCGCAGGGACAGGTGAGGTATCCAGCGGCATCCCGAGTGTTGCTCGGTTACCGCTTCCAGCACAGGAATTTAACCCCAAGCCACACTCAAAATAACCACCAGGGGGCCAAAAAAAAAATTGGGACGCATTTTTACTAGGAATTCTGACAAAAATCAGACCGCCAGGGAGGTTAAATAAAAAAAAAACAATGTATCGCTCACATCCATTTAATAAATGAGACTATGCCACACGATCTTTTTTTGTCTTGTTTTTTTTTACACTTTTACATTATCGTAGTGGATGTTCTTCCATGGGGGGGGGGGGATGTGCCTCACCTACAAAGTTGGAAATAATTCAAATTGCTCGTCGTTGGTAAAGATTGATTAACCCTTCCCTCTAAGAAAAATGTTAAGTTTTTCAATTCAAAATATTGATAAACATACACAATTCAGTTAAAACCCTGTTTCAGTTATATAATGCTTAACGTCCTTGAATTTTATCCCTAATTGGTTGCTCCCTGGAAGATTTTTAGAGCAAATTTGAAGCCATAGTAGGCGTATCCAGTCTGTCCCTTTTTTGAAGAATTTGTGATTCTATCCCTTCACTTTCCGGACAGGTGAGCGCTGCTGCCCCAAAATAGAGGCAGCCACATTGACTTTTAGGATTATCATTGGCTCCGTTGCAACCACACCACACATCATCAACATCATGAAAGTCTAAGGCTAGGGTCAGAGGAGCGCAGTGCGAACGCGCGTGCAGGCGCACTTAATCACGGCCGCACTAGCAGCAAGTGCCAGGCAATGACGGCCAATATACGAAGTACGGTCGCACAAAAGTCCGGCTGCGCAACGCAAGTGGAAAACGAACGCATTTTTTCGAGAACGTTAAACTGCTAGTACTGACGTACAGAGTGCGCTGCGTCCGCTAGCGGCGTGTGTGCGTGAATTGGAGATGTCAGACACTGCTAATGTCCGGCCAACATAACGTCCAGATGCACAAAGTGTTTTATTGATGAGATCCGTACAAAATCACGGATGCAAATGCGCATCGTATGACCGCTATCGCGTACTCCGTGAAAAAATGCGTCCATTCGTTCGAACGCACTTTTTCACAGACAACGCGAAAATGCGTTTGTCTGACCCTAGCCTAAAAGGGAATTATGTCTTTAAGACTGTGAAATCTCAGCTGCCACCTTTCTGACAATGAGCGGGAATAGAGGAGTCAGTGTGAGAGTAATCCCTAGAGTTTCTGGTGTTTGAAAGGCAGCAGCATATAAAATGTAGTTCAATAGGAAAACTAATCCGATGCTTGACAGTACAGGGGTCAGCAACCGTGGCTCCCTGATGTTTTGGGAACTACATTTCCCATGTGGCTCAGTCAGCCTAATGGGTGATTGAGCATCATGAGAAATGTAGTTGCCAAAAACATCAGGGAGCCAAGGTTGCTGACCCCTGACATAACAAATGGCAAGAGTGGCTTGGTTACCTTTTGTGACAAGTGTGTGCATGCGTCATTGTATTTATCTGTGGGTTTCTCCTTGTGTGCTTTTGCAGCAGAGGTCAGCAACCTTGGCCCTCCAGATATTATGGAAAGTGGGATGGAGGATGTCTGCTAAGATGCGACATTAAAGACTGAGGGCCCTATTCCAACCCTGTGTAACTACGACCAGAGCTGTTCTAAACATAACTCCATAGACCTTCACTCCAAAGCTCAAGATAACTCAGGTCTTCAAAGGCACCATTAGTTGCCCGTTATCGAGTTATGTCATTCTGCAGCTGTGCAGAACAAAAGCAAATAAAATGTGTTTGTTTGCAAACAGATTTCATTTGCTTTTGAGCTCCAGAAGGTGCCGCCAAAGTATTCACTCTGTAGGTATGGCATCCAAGGTGCTAAAATGGTTTAAAACTGGCAACTTGAAAGTCCTTTTGGGCTTTCACCAGCTGATGCACAGAACCTTGAACTGCCGGTATAACTGCTGTAATTCCATTTGGCCAGTAGATGGCAACATCTGCCTGCCAAATAGATTACAGTACGAAATACAATGGGAATATTCCCAAATATTTCTTACTGTATAATAAAAGATTTTCCAAAAAAAAAAACTGGTTCTCAACAGTGTTTTAAGTGTTTTAGGGCACTACCGACTGAGCGTTAACATGGGGTAATGGAAGGCGGGAGCGGTGAATTTCTAACTATTTGATGTGAATAATATAAAGATTTAGCTTTATTGCAGTTTTTGTACATATTAATATATTTGACTAATTTGTTTGCTAAACTGGTGCGAATGATTTACCTGCACCTGGCGTCACAAACCCAAGACCATTTTATGCTGATATAGGGTAAAAGACAGAAAGAGAAAGGCAGAGTCTACTTCCACCACCTCACCATTCAAAATGTCACCAGCTGCTTCAATGCCCGGTCTCATGTTTGACATCATTCTGCAGTTTGATTGCACCCTTACCCCTTGAGGTCCTGGTGCAAAGTGCTCACCATATTAAGCTGCTGGATTCACTGTACCATCAACGCACAATCTGTATCCACCTATTGGCAAATTACTATGCCATACATCTCCGTGTTTATTGGCCATGGTTTGAGTATTTGCCCCTGCTTGCAAGAAGATGCCCCTGCTTATGGGTACTAGCTCCTAGAAGAGGAAGTTCCATTAGCCAGCTGACTGTTTGTCATCCACGTCAACATTGGAGGAGTATGTAAGTGGAGCATGTCCGAATGGACCATGAGCAATGCAAAGTAAATGTGTCATGGGTCTCAAATGGACATTATTTATGTATATATTATGCTGGATTTGTTGGTGACCAGAGTCTCCACATCAAAATAGAGGCAACAAGTAGAGATTAGTAGAGTGTTGCCCAAGCTATTCTAAGGCTAAGTATACACACCACAAAGAAGGGGTACCACTAAAAGAATGAATATTAATACGGTGATAAAATATAAAGGACATACAGAATTGAAGACACTTATGAATTTGAACAGCAATTGGTGACTGAAGCCCCCTCGACCATTTTGATGGACTCACTCTATGCTGATGATACTCAGATCTATCTCTCCTTTCCAAAGTCAGTGACTCTCCGGTCTCTTCCTCTGAGCCTGGAGAAAAGGAAGACCTGGAAGAGGGGGTGAAGGAGTGAATGAGGTTGAATGGTTAGAGAAGGAGGGCAGTGAAGAGATTTTAAATCTAGGTTTAGTAATCTTATCGGTGAAGTAGACCACTAAGATGACAGCAGTGAGATCTGTGGAAGGTTGAGAGGAAGTGGGGCGCATTAACAAACTATGAAGCAGACGTCTGGAATCATGAGAAATGGTGGAGATGAGAAATAAGTTTGTTCCTACAGCCTCGCTTTATCGCTTGCTAAACAGAGGATGAATTTGTAATGCAAGAAGTCAGCCGAGGTGTGAGACTTCCTCCAACCATGTTCATCTGCTCAGGAACACTACCAAAGATATTGTGTGTAATTAGTGTGCCATGGTTGGCGGTTAGGTCTGCGTGTTGGAAGGAGAGGTAGGAGCGAGTTCCTCAAGTGATGTAGAGAGAGCAGAGTTGTAAAGATCAGTGACTGTGTCAGTGCAATTGGATGTTAAGATCAGAAGAAGAGGGTGGATAACGGTGGAGAGTAGCTTTGCACCAAGGTGCCTTCAAGGTAGAAGAGGAGTGGGGGTCGAACCAGGAAGCTGGGTTGGTGGCAGGAGAAGTTTACAGGAAAGGAGTTGGTGTGTTAGAAAAGTTGGAAATAGTACAGAAGCTGGAGAAAGTAAGGGCCAGGGTGTTGCCAGCTTGGTGGGTAGGAGAGTCAGACCTCCGTGTGAGACCCAAGGAGAGGCGTAGAGGGCAATTTTGGAGGTGTGGGGGTTAGTAGGAGAGTCGATGGGAATATTAAAGTCTCCAAGGATGAGAGATGGAATATCAGAAGTGAGAGAGCCAGGCTGAGATATGTTCCAGAAAGTGTCCAGGAGAACCATGGGAATAGTAGCTTACTGCAACATGTTGGGGTTTGGGACAGAAAAGGCGGAAGGCATAGACTTTGAAGGAGGAGAATAAGAGAACAGGTATGGGAGGAAAAAGCTGGGAAGTGCAGGTCGAATAGAGAAAAACCCTTGTTCCCACCTTTGCAGTCCCCAGATCTAGGTGTGTGGGACCATTGGAGACTGCCGTAGGATAGGGAGGCTGAGTTAGCGGTGTCCGAAGGGGTGAGCCAGGTTTTTTAGAGCGCTAGGAGATGGAGGGAACAGAAAAAAAAATAAAAAGTTCTTGAGTAAAGGAAGATTTGGTTAAACTGTAAGCAAAGTGGGCACTCAGAGAGCAGAGTGTAGTGGGAGAGCAGCGGAGGGAAGGGAGGGAATGTGTATACGATTGGCTGACCAGTCTTAATATCCTCAGTATGGAGTAGAGCAGGGGTCCGCAACCTCGGCCCTCCAGATATTTTGAATCTACATTTCCCATGAGGCTCAGACAATGAGAACATGAGTCTCATGGGGGATGTTTCAAAACATCTGCAGGGTCAAGTTTGCTGACTACTGGAGTAGGAGGAGAGAAATTACAAAGGAGAGGTCTCGGTCATTTTTCTAAATTCAGTAAAACAAATTTGGAGGGGGGCAAGGAAATACCAGGGCTCTCAGAAGAGTCCACAATCCTTAAGGGTTTCCTTAATGATGATATCAGTCACAGCATCGAACACAAACTTTACATTCTTCGTGTCGGTGGCACAGGTCATGTGACCGTATATCTCTTTTGCGTCCTTTCTCATGTTCAAGTCAAGGAATTGATTCTTTATGTAGTTTCCTGCATCGTCATATGTGTTCGGACCTATAGGAGAAATTGTTTAGATTTTACGCCGCAGCACCACTGATCTGGAAGAAGGAACTACATACTGTAGCAACATCTATTATTATTTACAACGGGAAAGAAAGGTATCATGGATATTAATGAGAAACCAACACGGGCCTCACCATCATAATCTGGAAAACAGATGCTCAGGTGGACTTTCTTAATTTTATGCTCAAAAAGATCCTTTTTGTTCAAGAAAAGGACAATAGATGTTGCAGCAAAGAACTTGTGATTACAGATGCTGTTAAAAAGGTGAAGAGACTCATGCATCCTGTTCTGTAGAAAAAAAAGACATAAGATTAGTTTTATATGCCAACATTATATCAATAAGTTAAAACAATGCTGATTGCTCTAAGGAGCAATGTGAAAGAGTCCTGTGGACTGAGGAGACACATACCAACATTAGCATTGTTCATTTCTTGCTCCTTTCCACACAGCCCACATGCGCCCCTGCTATTTCTTGTACCCTATTCACCCTCACCTAATGTGTCACCCCTCGACTCAAATTGTAAGCTCTTGAGCAGGGTCCTCCCTCCTGTTTTGTGGGTGTAATGTGTATGTATATTTGTTATTCTCTCTCCCTTTTGTACAGCACTTCGGAACTTGGCGCTTTATAAATGCTTGTAACTGTAGTGATAGAATGAAGTATGTAAGAAGAAGACTTGCTGTTAGAATGCATTACAGATACCATGACGCATCTAGTTAGTGTTATCGTCTAGGGTTTGATGACAGCAAAGGATGCTGGCAGCTGTCGTGGGATCGTATTGGAAATACTATAAATACATCAGTGATGTATGTGAGCCAAAACTGAAGCTTTCGGCATATGATTTTTTCTGGGATTATGAATACAGGAATCAGCTCATTGTCATGTTGCTGCTGTGCGCGAAAAGTGGTTTCAGGAAAATAACCTTACAGTTCTAGAATGGCCAAGTATTCACTATGACCTGATTCCGAAAAAGTCTGGAGCTGATTAAAAGAAACTAATTTGTCTTTTATTCCTCACTTTGGAAGCAATGATGCAATTTTGGGTTCACATTATAACAACACCTTCACCCCCACATAAATTTCCATAATACCACTGCCAGGATCTAGTGGATTTATGGAAAACTTTCTTTCATACAGTGTAAAAATAATTCACCTTTTCAAAATTACATTTTAGAGATAGTGGGCTTATTTGACAGGCAGAGGGCTCCCTGTTTGAGCAGTCACATAATCCACAACAATATAACCCACAGTGAACGCAGAGGTGTTTGAGCAGTCACATAATCCACAACAATATAACCCACAGTGAACGCAGAGGTGTTTGAGCAGTCACATAATCCACAACAATATAACCCACAGTGAACGCAGAGGTGTTTGAGCAGTCACATAATCCACAGCAATATAACCCACAGTGAACGCAGAGGTGTTTGAGCAGTCACATAATCCACAACAATATAACCCACAGTGAATGCAGAGGTGTTTGAGCAGTCACATAATCCACAACAATATAACCCACAGTGAATGCAGAGGTGTTTGAGCAGTCACATAATCCACAACAATATAACCCACAGTGAACGCAGAGGTGTTTGAGCAGTCACATAATCCACAACAATATAACCCACAGTGAATGCAGAGGTGTTTGAGCAGTCACATAATCCACAACAATATAACCCACAGTGAATGCAGAGGTGTTTGAGCAGTCACATAATCCACAACAATATAACCCACAGTGAATGCAGAGGTGTTTGAGCAGTCACGTAATCCACAACATTTATATTTACATTTACCATGATTGTTTGTCCTCCTGTCTCCCAGTGTGGAGAGGATGCAGGCTGGGGCCTGGGCTGCACTCTGAACATGTGCTTGCCCTCCTCATTTGCCGCTGCGTGTAGTGCACTGATGCACTACATGATGAAGGGAGCGGAGCCATACCCGATGCAGGCTTCCTTTGAATGTGGGAGGCTGGATGAGGTATGATTTGTGCGCTGCTGCGCACCGCAGCCCCTCTGCCACCGTCGCCGAGGGACGGACAGCACAGCTGCACAGGCACAGCAGACAGAGAGCAGTGTGCCTCTGTGTGGGTAGACGGCTCTGGATTCAGACTCTGAGAGTCTGAATCCGAAGCTGCAGGATTGAGAAACCAGCAGGGCACACTGGGGGCCCACTGAGCCAGCTAAAACCGGGCCCCCACTGGCCCTCGGGCAGTGCCCGATGGGTCAGTCCACCCCTGTCTAAGGCTAGTGTCAGACGAACGCAGTCATCACGTGTCGCCGCACAGTTAACGTCCATCGTAGCATTGATTTGTGATCAATAGAGACCAACGCAAAAGTACGTGTGCACTGAATTGCGCACGCACCACGCAGGTAGCAACGGATGCCATTCAGGCCTCGATGTAAAAGCACTACGACGGTCGACCAGAGTGCGCCGCGTCCACGTAACGGTCTGTGTGCGTGATGACGCAACGTCAGACGCAGCGCATTTGCAACGTCCATCATGTTGACGCTCAGAAGTTTTTCTCGTCTGGCTGACTGTATCTGTCTTTTAATTTTAATTAATTTTGTTTCCCATATTTCCCAAACGGACTGTGTGGTGTCTACAGTATCTTCTGTCAGTAAGTTCGTCCGTTATGCACGCACGCAGAGTGCACTCAGACTGCATTCATCTGACATTAGCCTTAATGTATACTTTTTTTTCTGGCATTCTAAAAAAAATACTGTTAGGAGACACCAACCCAGAAAAAAAACATTTTCTTAAAGGTTTCCATCATTTTGTTCACTAGTGTTAAGGGGAGATTGCTAGGACCTACCGAATAATGGTTTTGGAGATCGGTATTGATATTTTTATGATAAAAACTGGGGATGCACGATACCATTTGTATAAGACCAAGCACACGTACCAATACTTTTTTTCCAGGTACTTGCCGATACCGATACTTTTAATGTAATATGACAGCTTTCCAATAAATACGTTTTTGCTAAAAGCTCCATAGGAAAAAGTGTGCATGGTGTATGAGTGTATCACAGAGCTCCACACTAATACAATTCACAGTAATGTGCTGTGTGTATCACAGAGCTCCACAGCAATGAAATTTACAGTAATGTGCAGTGCGTATGAGCGTATCACAGAGCTCCACAGCAAACAAACTCACAGTAATGGACATTGTATATGAGCATGTCACATAGCTCTAACATAGCACACACCCCACCCCCCTCCATAATGCACACACATACACCCAATGCTGGCTTCTGGTATCAGTACGAGTATCAAGGGGGCATTTGTAGGAGTAATAGTACTATTTTGGGTATTGGTGCATCAAAATAAAACAGTTGTTCCCATTATAGAATAAAAACTACAGGTGGTGACAGTTTTATGATTCTGATTTTAAGAAAAAACAAAAACATGAAAATAAGATGGTTATACAAAAAGAAAACAAGAGTTTTGTGTAGAAAGTACAAAATGCTAGCATAGAAATTCAGCTGACTCTTAGATCTAGAGTTCCCTGTACTGTTCCTAGAATTCCCAAGCATTCAGAAATTGTTATACCACCCAGACTTGATTTGCTGCCTTTGACCAAGCATGGAAGCTGCTGCTGCTGTATTGAGTGCCTACTTCTTCTTTTAATAGTTTCCATTTTCTGCATTGTTTCTCACGGATAGTATCTGTGGTGAACATCTGTCAGTGGGGGTTTTGTCAATATTGTCCAGCCACATATTACACAGCTCAGCTGTTAACCCTAACAACTTTTTAAAATATTTATTCCAGCACAGGGCCAGCTCTCTAATCCTCCAGATATGACATGCTGCCAACTTCCTGAAAGCTGGAGCACTTACTCCAGAAAGTGTCCAGCCAATCCAATGGCGGGGAGGGTGGTGGGACCCAAACTAGCTCCCGCTTACTGGTCCCAGTGTCTGAAGATTAGGTCAGCGCTTGCTGATCTGATCTTCTGGGAGGAATTACACCCCTGCTCTCGGATGCCTGAATCAGCCAGGGCGAGGAGAGAGGACACTCAGGGCATTGTGACCACTCACCGATTGCATAGAGTGTCCCTTTAAATGATACATAAGGGGTTATTCAAAGGGCACCGAAATGTCACAGACATTTCGGTGCTCTCCTGTTCGCCGCACTTCGGCGAGTTCGATTCGCTGACCCTGCATTGAATTCAGCACACACACACACCGCAACGTTTAAAAGGCGTTTAAAAAAAAAAAAAAAACTACTGCATGAAAATGCCTGAAAATTATATATAAGGTCCTATGAATAATAATAAAAAAAGGTCTGTTACAGAAAAAAGAAAAAAGTGGCACTTAAAAAAAATCTGAAATAAACATTTTGCGGAAAAATGCCTAAAAAATAAATAAATCAATAAATGGTTGAATAAATATTTCAGAAAAATGGAGAATTTTTTTTGCAGTGAAACCTACGGGATTTGACTAATTAAAACTGTCGATCGAAACCACGAAAAACAGGGCATTTCATTGACATTTCGGGGCTGTTCGATTTTCTCTGAATAGATTAACCATTACTTCTCTATGGGGAGTTCACTGTCGAACAGCACTGCATTTCGCTGGCAATTCGCCAATATTTGGCGAATTGATAGCTTTTTGAGTAGCGAACGGCCATGAAATTGCACTGTTCAGGAAAATTCACTGTTCGGTGGAATTTCGTGGCCATTTCAGTTTTCTTTGAATAACCCCTTAAGGACCTTGCATGGTTCTGGATTTTTGAGTTTTAAAAACCTCACTGGGTTATTTGCTTGCTTGAAATTAAAACTGGTGATTGATATTAATTTGGTAAGGTTTAGGGCTGCAACTAACGATTATTCTCATAATCGATTCATCGGATAAAAGAAAAATTTAAAAAAATTTGCATACTTAAAAGGAATTTTATGTAAAAATAAATAACCACAACCAACCACTCCCCCTTTTTTCATAAGCAAATTGCGTATCTTGCATACTTTTCACACAAGGTGTGCGAGTGCTTGGTCAGAGGAATGGGTTGATGCTGCGAGTGCTTGGGCAGAGGGATGGGTTGATGCTGCGAGTGCTTGGTCAGAGGGATGGGTTGATGCTGCGAGTGCTTGGTCAGAGGGATGGGTTGATGCTGCGAGTGCTTGGTCAGAGGGATGGGTTGATGCTGCGAGTGCTTGGTCAGAGGGATGGGTTGATGCTACGAGTGCTTGGTCAGAGGGATGGGTTGATGCTGCGAGTGCTTGGTCAGAGGGATGGGTTGATGCTGCGAGTGCTTGGTCAGAGGGATGGGTTGATGCTGCGAGTGCTTGGTTAGAGGGACGGGTTGATGCTGCGAGTGCTTGGTCAGAGAGAGACGGGTTGATGCTGCATGCGCAGCTTAAGCCCATGTTTGCTTTCTCAAATGAACGCAGCGAGGAGCACTTGGTCATAGATGATGATGTCAGTATGAAATCGGGGTTAATAAGCTAAAGTGGTCAGGGTGCATAGATTGTCCCTTTTAAATAATTTTGTGAACAAACGGAGTGGGAGGAGGGACTTGAGGTGGAAGGGAGTGATGTTGCTCAAGTGACTTGACCTGAGAGTGAGAGGGAGTGGGTATGGATAAAAGACCGGATCTGAGTGTGGGAGTGAGTTTGGGGAAAGGGACCAGGCAAAAGGGAGGGTGGGGCAGTGGCACAGGACTCCAGCTTCAAGTAAGGATAAAACACAGGCATACAGCTCCTTCACCCAGTGGCAGTACCCTATTGTTTGTGTTATAGTTCTGCTACTGTTGTAAATGGAATAAAAACAAACTGGTTGTGTCTGACATAACCCTAAAACTAAATCATACCTAGTAAAGCAGCGGCGCGTCTTCTCCAATCACCTCCGAAGCTGAGGTTATTTACGTTTAACTCAGTCTGAATCTACACAGTGTGTGCTGTACACAGGACGATTAATCAACAGCTGATTAATCGATAATGGAAATAGTTGACAACAATTTTAATCATTGATTAGTTGTTGATTAATCGATTAGTTGTTTCAGCCCTAGTAAGGTTTCCTTTATTCAGCATCGGACATATCATCTGTAGTATTCCATTTTCTATGATCAGTTGCATTAACATTTTATAAAGCATGATCCCTTTCACAAGAATTTCATCTAGTCATGAGGTTCAGTTATTTGCTTACTACAAAATCCGTATGGCAGGCACATTACAACAGATTCTTACCACTTCCTCATCTTCCACCAAGACCATGTCGTATGCACTCAGTGCTCCACAGAATATGATGCACGTGACTCCCTCAAAGCAGTGAATCCACTTCTTGCGTTCAGACCTCTGACCCCCCACATCGAACATCCTATGAGGTGTGTGAGATGGATATGTTACTTGTGTACTTTCAAATTTCTCAGTCATGTATAACAAGTGACATCACTTCACAATCTTAAAACCTTTCGAGATTTGCATTGTTGCCTTACAAGAAGGAGAGCTTAAACTTTGGCTCTATCAGGGGCTGATTGGCAACTTTTGACCCATGGGGCAAAGCAACCCATAGGCTCATGGTGCAGCAACCCACCCAGCCCTCCATTTAAATTTTTAAAAAAACCACGGTTAACGAATTACATAATAAATTACATTTTAAGGCTGTTTTAAATAATAATTATTTATTTTCAGCAAACATAAATGATCAAAAATCCATCAATACCACCTAACACTAAGCAGTGTCCCACCTACCTCAAACTAATACTGCCTATATTGGAGCAATGTTTCCTTTTCCTCACGTTATTACCCCCTAGATCATAGCAAGGAACCCTTTTACCCATAACTACTAAAGCCCGAATCAGAATAAAACCACCTTCACATTACATTGACTGCCTACTTCCCTAAAATCAAACCCCACACTAATGTACCTGTGGCCAATAATAGAACTAAAAGTAATGTGCAGTGTGTATGAGCGTATCACAGAGAACACACATCCACATCCCATGCCACACAGTCACTCATCCACACACACAGTCACACATCCACACACATCCCCTGATCATGGCCAGTTGAGACCCAGGCGTCCGCCTAGCCTAGTCGCAGCCTTTGATAGGGTGGCCATTTTTTGGGTCTGGAAACCAGCATGGGGACATTTGCCTCCTGGCCCAGCCCAGGGGCTATCAGGGACCGGCACCACAGCTTAGTCTGGGGTCAGACGAGCGCACTGACTGCGCACAGTAATGGATGTACTTTTTAACTGATGAGATTGTGATTACATTGTATCACTTAATTTTGACTGATGTTGAGAAAAAGAAAAAAACTGTATGCAGTTGTTTCTCTTCGTCCGTCTAGCTTTTTCATATTGATGTCATTTTGGCGTCTGTTGCAACATGCGCGCGCGTGAAAAAGTGCGCACGTGCTTTGTGTGTTGTTCTCTATTGACTCCTTTGAAAAGCTACAACGTACAGCAAACAGTGCGGTCAGACGGACACAAAAAGTGCGCTCGTCTGACACGGGCCTTAATCCTGGATTCTGGGCTTCATGGCCATGGAGTTGAAAATTTTGATGGGCCTTCATTACAGTATATCATGTTTTAATTTTGTTGACTAAAATATGGCTAAAGCTAAATAACATCTTAGTCCAAGGCCTATAACTAAAACTAAATAAAAATGAGGCCCTCCCTAACATTTTCATCTCGTTTTTATTACTCAGTGAAAATGTCAATAGATTTTCGTCATTAGGGACTATTCACTAAACTCTGAATTGGGCCCGAATTACACCGATTGGTGAATTTCACCGTTTGGTGAAATTTGAGGACAATTTGCCTATTCACCAAGCTGTCAATTCGCCAAATACAGGCAAATTGACAGTGAAATAAGGTGCAATTCTCCGCAATTCGGTGGTGCCGAAAATGTACCACAGAAGACTGACTTGTCTTTTATTAACAGGACAACGAATTGCACCGAAATTCCTGCAAAATGCCCTGATTTATAAATAGACCCTATAGTTTTAGTCTTCATAAGTTAAGGGTCTCGTCATAAAGCACCGTACGTGTCTGCAATTTCGGTGCTGTCTGTTTTTGCCACATTTCAGCATACTTCGGCGATTCCATTTCACCGAAAATATGGTGAATTCCCAATTAACTAATGGTCATCGTATTTTTGCCGAAATTGGAGCTGTCAATGCAGTTATCGGACGTCCGCGAAACCCGCCAAATTGCACTAACTGCCAAACTGTATAAAAAAAAATGGATTCTCTGAATAGGAGTTAAAAATCAATAAAAATCTAAATAATGAAATTAAATAATTGACAGTTTAATAAATAGACACGTTGCCCCGTAATTGCAGCAAATGGTGAAATTCTCCGCTCAGTGCTATTCGGACCAATTCGGTGGTTAGGGTTTTTTTTCTTTTCTTTAAGACTATATTTGCGGGTAACAAAAAATTATACAGAAATATGTAACAAAAAACATTGCAAGAAAAGCGTTAAGCCGCCCACCTCTGAAACCCATTTTCAAATTATCTAAAGAAATCCCCTCCTATGGAGAGGGGTAGGTCAAAGAAAAACAAGGAGAGAGGAAAGAGAAAAAAGGGAAGACAAACGGAAACACAAAACAGACCAACTATCACTACAAATAACACAACACAATGTATGGAGGCACAGTGGACTTCTAATCCGATCATACAATAGGGTATTAAAGCCCTGACAAAGGTCCTCCACCCAGGGCAGAATAACCCGGTTCGGCTAGCTCCCCATCCTATCCACCCATTGAGTCCCAAACATCCCACACCTTATGTAACGTAGCAGTTGTAAAATGAAGTTTAGCGGAAAGATCGTCCATTAATTTAATATGATCCATAATCTGACGCATCTGCTTTTGGGGAGGCAAGGTAGGGGAACGCCACTGCTTTGCCACTGCTTTTCTAGCAGCCAATAACATTTTGGAGAGTAAGCGGGAAAGGTCCGAAGCTGGCTTTGCGAATAAATAAGTCCATGGGTCCCTAGGAACAGTGGGCCCGAAGATGCATTCAATAAGAGCCTGAACAGAGTCCCAATACATAGACATCTGCGGACACTCCCACCACATGTGAGCCTGGTTGCCCCTGCCTCCGCATCCTCGCCAACAGACATCTCTCATGAGAGGTTGCACTTTGTGTAGAAGTACAGGAGTGGTATACCAACTCATTTATGTTTTCATAGACTGTTCCTGCAGTGTGGTACATATGGACACCTTGCAAGAAGCCTCCCAAATGTCCAACCATTCGTCGCCGTCTAGCGAAGAGCCAAAATCCCGTTCCCAAGCAGCAACATAAGGAACAGCAGGCAGAGAGGGCGTACAAGTCAGGTGAATATACACCTGCGAGAGAAGACCTTTGTGTTGGGATCGTCCAAACACAGACGTTCGATTAAGGTTAAAGAGGATGAAGCTGCAGGCTGGACCTCCGGAGTCTAAACATAATGACGCAGTTGCAAGTAGTGGAAAAAGTCATGAGGGCCCAGATTCAAAGGACACCAGTCCTGTAGGCTATGGGATCTTATTTCTTTTCATCTGCATCTTGGCCACACAAGTCAGCTCCTAACATTTAGACAAAAGAACCAAAACCTCTGCAGTGTCTGCGTAGTCGTCTATCTATAGATAGAATGTATATGGTACATATGTAGATATATAGTTTACTACAGATAATGATAGAGAACTATGAGCACTTTTGAGCAATTATTTGCCCTCTGTCCCTGGATTAATATAGGTAATTTCTCTAGATAAGATCTTATGGACAGGTACCTAAAGTGAAGATCCTTGAAGGAGAATTGTGACTCAATGATGCCTGTAGTCTTCACACGGGAACGTAAAACATCTTGTTCGTTGGGGATATAATCGGTGGCTGTGATCCTGTCCAGCTGGTTCAAGTAACTGGTGAAACAAAAGAGAATATCATAAAATTGTTTATTCAGAAATTTCAGACAAGTTAAAGGAATACATTTGGCCAAATTAAGATGAATTGCGGAGTGAAACCATTTGTCCATGACCTGTTGCCACTGATTGTAGCCAGAGATGAGGTGAACGATACTGAGGGTCAAACAGTTTCCAGACTTTGATATATCATTGGACTATCTTCATCTGCTAATGGTGGTGGTTGATGTTGGGTTCACAACCTTATTCTTTATACATGTGACTTACTAGGGAGCAGAGTCATTCAGCTGGTATTCTGCTGCTCTCTCGAAAGAGGCCTGCACCCCTTCGTCAACCCAAAGCTTTTTTATGACGGTCACTAATTCCGGAGGCATGGAACCTTCTTCAATAGAGTCTGCCAGATGGAAGAGGAGACGTCCATCATCCTGCCAGGACAGAATAATATCAAGAACAAGGTAAATCATGTTTATCTTATATTAAAAGACTAGCAGAATTTAATGTTAATCCTAGAAACAGTAATACCAGAGTTCAACCACTAAGTGCCAGTAGATACTTTGCAATGGTGACATGCTATGGACCCATACTACTGTAGTATGGAAATCATTTGCAATTAACTTTTTTGTTCAAAGACAACTTTATTTATTTATTTATAAAGGATTTTACCAGGAAGGATACATTGAGATTTCTCTCGTTTTCAAGTGCGTCCTGGGTTCAAGAACATTAAAATGTTACAGTTGTTACAGAAATACAAAGTAATACAATGCAAGATAATAAAATAAAACAACACAAATATACAGATTAACATAAAATAAATATGTAGGAAATAGTCATTATATAGTACGATATTTTATCATTGTTTCATTTACAGGTCACAGGTATGCATTAATTACTTTTAGATATTATGATGTTTTGGCAGTATTGTATTATGTTTATTTTTCAAATATGAACATGTTTCAAAATCTTAATAACCTTAAAGCGGCACAATCCTATATATATTGAATTTTTTTTTATCCTTGTTTCATAAAAGTAGAAACCCTGGGAATTAATCTTTCCCTTGATGGGTAGGTTAGACTCTAGGGGGATGCAGTAGGTTATTCCATTGTGGGTTAATGTTGGCCCTTGGAGGGTATCAGTCTTGACCCTGGGGGAGGCAATCTTGCCCTTGTGTGAGTTATTTGCTGATTATCAGGGGCAGGTTCGGACCTGGTGGGTGGGTTCAGAGGCAAAGATAAAGATAATTTGCTTGGGTTTGGTTGAAGAGGGTCGTTTTTCAAGGCTATTGTCTAGTGATGGCCATATCTTGGCCAACATAATGAGTGCATGTTTGTCTGTTGAGGGAGTTAAGAGACTATAGCAAATAGTCACCCATTTGCCGCATTAATTAATACATCAGGCTGTTAAAGTATGCAATCAGCTGTGGCTCACTTAAATTCCGTTGGTGTTATTTAAAAAAAAAAAAACACTTTGGTGCATTTTACCCATGGCTTTTTTTCAGGGGGTACTCGCCGGTACTCAATAATTTGTAATCAAATGGAGAGGGTGGGGGAGTTGGAATTTAATAAAGAGAGGTGGGGGTTGCAATGTAATAAGGAGAGGTGGGGTTTGGAATGAAATGAAGAGTGGGGGTGAGATGAAAAGAGGGGTCCGTTTGGAATGAAAAGAATGGGGAGCGTTTGGAATTAAATGAGAGAAATTATGAATGAAATTGCTGTGCAGCTCTGTGAAATGCTCATACACAGTGCACATTACTGTGAGTTTTATTGCTGTGGAGCTCTGTGATACGCTCATACACACCGCACGTTACTGTGGGTTTTATTGCTGTGGAGCTCTGTGATACGCTCATACACAACGCACATTACTGTGGGTTTTATTGTCCCACCAATTAGAGCGGCTGTGATCCAGTATACGTGACATGCATGGCTGATCTTTGTAAAAATGCTTGAATTTAAACATTTCATAATTTTATTTATCTCAAGAGATACATTTGAAATGGTAAACAAAATATACAAGTAGGCACTTTGTGTCTACTTTTAATATACAGAGGAGGCGGAGCTCAAAGAGGAAAAGGTGGAGCCTAAAGAGGAAGGGCGGCGTTTAACCAGGAAGAGGTGTGACCTTGACAGGAAGGGGTGTGTCACATTTAAATTAGGGGGTCACGAGTTTAGTCAGGCCTAGGGCAGCACAAAATCTAAATACACCACTGAGTACAACATTTGCCAAATCATTAGTTTGCAGTATTGGGTCCAGAATTTGCAAAATATTACAATATTTCTTAAAGACTGAATAACAGAATATTGTGAACGGTGATACTCTCTACCTCTTTTCCAACAGTTTGTCCAGTTTTTTTTAGAATTCAAACCCACAAACTGTTGTGTTAGTGTAAAATTTTTGTGTATATTTGTAACACTCCGTTTGTTGTTTTTATCTTAACTATCTCTAAAAATGGTATTGATTTTTTTAAAAATTTTGTCCGATTAATCAAAAAAATTAATCGGCCAACTAATCGAATATGAAATTAATCGTTAGATGCAGCCCTACTTCTGTCACTTATCACTCACAAATAAGGATTATTGGCAAAGCACACAAAAAAATAATTGGACTTATTCCTAGATCCCTGCTTTTTATAGATTTGAAATCATAAACGCATCGACTTGTATGCCTTCGATTGTTTGCGATGCCGCCGGTGCACTCGCTCTGTAAACAAGTCATTACAAGCTCCCATATTCTTGTCGAACCATGGTTGCTTGCGTGAATCGCATAAAATTTGTCTTTACTTACCAACTTGCAAAGACTTGTCACAGATCAGACTAAAACGAATTATAATGCTAAATTAAATTTTTTAATGCTTCTTTATGCGTTAACAATAAGATTTCAAGCGTAGAAATTAATAAATATTATTAAGTTCTTCAATACGCTGCCACCCCCCTTGACCGCCTTAACGCCCCCATTTGCCTCTGGACCCGCTACCGCCCCCCATGGAAGGCTTCACCTCCCACTGGGGGGCAGTACCACCCTGTTGGGAAACACTGTGGTAAATGATTCTGCACTGGCAAAATCATTTAACACACTCCAACCCCTCCACGCCCTTTTAAATCCCCTACTCACCTCTCATCCCGCGGTGAAAAGGGTGGCCCCGATCCGCCGCTTCTTCTCGACGGGAGCAGAGTGAGACTGGGAACAAATAGTTCCTAGTCTCCCTCCACGATCACTGCACGATCTCGCTCGACTGAGGTCGCACAGAGATCGAGGCCTGAAATTGCAAGGCTCCTTGGAGTCCTAAGATACACGTGGCGGCGCAGAAGCGCTACTGCGAGTATCAGTGAGCTTATTGCTGTGTTCCAGGGAAAGGTGCTGAGATAGCACCTTCCCTGGTAATATGACGTTAACATGGAGAAGGTAAGGGAAAATCCGCTAGCACAGATTATCCTGCTTACCATCTCCATGCTAGCGTCAGGAATGAAATACTGTATGTCCCATAATGTGTAAATGAGGGTTTCAGTGTGAGTTTCTGTGTAGCACAGCATGATGAACCATTTATCAATCCCTTTTAGCACCTGATATATCTTTAAATATTGGCAAGATAACAAAAAAAATCCAGAAATGAAATGCTAAATAGGCACAAGTGCTGATAATTGAGCCTTTATGTTAACTGGAATCGAAATCTGGTAATCCTTAATTAGATATACCAAAGAAACTTGCTGAATTGTGGTTGAAATGTATTTGCTCATTGAAGTTAAATATTTTTTTAAATAAAGTGCCATTTTTATGCACTTTAAAGCAGTATTGAAGCGATACATAATATAGAAAGTCAGTAGAACTGAATGCATAAATAACTTCAGAATACTTATGACTAGTCAGAACACATGGAGATTGCTGTACTTAGTAGTAGCCCCACTTATCATTATTATTTTTTTAATGAATGCTGTCAGAGTGTATTGAAAGGAGCAGTGCCTATAGAAATCTATTTTTACACTGACCGCTACACTGGAGTCTCCATAGTCAATACCCAGGGTGGACATGGCACGGATTATGGCCAAGATGGACTGTAGCACATTTCCATATATGATCGACTTAAACTCCAGACACTCCTGCTCTGTGTATCCTTCCTGGTGGATGATCCTTTGGTAAAAAAAAATAAACAATTTAAAATTAGCGTTGTGAATAGAGCAAGACATAGCACAAATATCTAAAGGACATTAGTTATAAATGGGAGATCACCTTCACACATTGGTCTTGATATTTTGTGTATCTATTACCATTTAACGGGTGAAATTAACATCAACCGTGGTTAGCATTGCAAATTCATTTTTACATATGTGAGCCCACATTTCATATTTTCTTTTGGTAAAAACTACTAAATAAAATAAAGATTATGGTGAAACCTAGTGACTGAATAGTAATTATTTAACACAGTGAAATTCAGTTCAATGTTTGACAATCCAGTGGGAAAATGTAAGCACCAAATACCCATTTTTAGAAGCCAGCAATTTTGTAGGAATAGATGAGTTGTAAGAGCTAAAGGATAACCCGATTTAGAATATTTTATATTTTTTGAGTGTGCATGTTGGAGGAGTAATGTACTACTTTATAATACGTAATAGTTCCAGAATTCGGCCATTTCTTACCGCTGACACAACAAAGCAACTCATCCACGCCCTTGTAATTAGTGATGAGCCGAACACCCCTGTGTTCGGTTTGCATTTGAACTCGAACAATTTCAAAAGTTCGAGTTCGAACACGAACCGAACTCAATGCAAGTCAATGGGACTCAAAAGTTCGAATTTTAGAGTGCCCTCCAAGAGGGCATATATGCAAGATATTTGCCATAAAAGGTGTATGGGGGTCCGGGTAGTGCCCTGGGGGACAGGAAACAAGGACAAAAAGTTTTTTAAAAAAACGTTTTTAAAGAAAGAGTGAGTTTTCCATGAAATAAAGGATAAGAATAAAAACGAAAAATATCGTGCCTAGGAGGTCCCCATAACCTGCCTGTGAAGTGGCAGATTTGTAGGATGTATAGAAACATTTAAAAACAAAAAAATGACATTTCAAATGACGGTAAATGGTTTTCCTTTAATCTATTCATAAACAACTGCTGGGGGCGGCAGTCTGTATGAAAAGAGGAGACATTTTAGGACACACAGAACAAGTTTAGTGATTTTTTTTGGCTAAATTATAATGAAACTTATGCAGGCTTTGGATGAAAGTAACATTAGGTGCTTTAAAATTGGGCCTTTAGTGTTGGCAATAGTGCCGTCACACCGTAACCCCTCTGTGGTATTGTGGAAGAGTGCAGGGTTGGACCCTGCGGTCCAATATTAAAATAATATGAATCTGGTATAGGTGTCAGTGGCAGTGCACCCAAATAGTGTGCCTTTGGTGGCAGCAAGTGCCTTCACACCGTTAGTAACCCCTCTGTGGTATTGTGGAAGAGTGCAGGGTTAGACCCTGCGGTCAGTGGCGGAAGTACCAGGGTCGCAGCGGTCGCAGTTGCGACCGGGCCCTGGCATTCCGCCACTGGAGGGGGCCCGGCGCCGCCCGCCAGATTCCGGCAATCAGCGCCGGAATCTGGGAGCCGCGCGCTGGCCGTCCCTCTCCCTGCGAGCGGCCACTGACATGCAGCTTGGCCGCTCACGTGGGATAGGAACCACCTGACCAGCGCACGAGATCCTCTCGCGAGACCTCTGCGCTGATCAGGTGGTTTCCGGCGAGCGGCCAAGACGCATGTTTCCAGCGGCCGCTCGCCAAGGAGAAGAACAACGCCGGCGGAGCCTGTCCTGGGGCCAGTAGAGGTAAGAGCTGGGGGACCCAAATACCCATGAGAGCTGGGGCCCTTATACCCATGAGCTGGGGGGCCCTTGTACCCATGAGCTGGGGGGCCCTTATATCCATGAGCTGGGGGGCATATCCATGAGCTGGGGGGCATATCCATGAGCTGGGGGGCAATATCCATGTGTGAGCTGGGGCATATCCATGAGCTGGGGGGCAATATCCATGTGTGAGCTGGGGCATATCCATGAGCTGGGGCAAATCCATGTGTGAGCTGGGGCAATATCCATGTGTGAGCTGGGGCAAATCCATGAGCTGGGGCAGTATGAATATATATATATCGGGGGATATACATGTGAGCTGGGGGCATTTTTATATGGTCTGTTCTTATTGGAAAGCGTCACATGACATTAAAGAAAAGTATCGGTACTCGGTATCGGTGAGTACTTTTAAAAAGTATCGGTACTCGTACTCGGTCCTAAAAAAGTGGTATCGGTGCATCCCTAGGCAATACTATCTTTGTTTTATTTTGCAGTGAAAAATAAGTAAAAATACATAGATTTTTTTGGGGGGGGGGCCCTTCGTGGATTCTTGCACCGGGGCCCTCAGGTTTCTAGTTACGCCACTGCCTGCGGTCCAATATTAAAATGATATAAATCTGGTAATACAGGTGTCAGTGGCAGTGCACCCAAATATTGTGCCTTTGGTGGCAGCAAGTCCCTTCACACCGTAAGTAGCCCCTGTGTGGTATTGTGGAAGAGTGCAGGGTTGGACCCTGCGGTCCAATATTAAAATGATATGAATCTGGTAATATAGGTGTCAGTGGCAGTGCACCCAAATATTGTGCCTTTGGTGGCAGCAAGTGCCTTCACACCGTAAGTAACCCCTCTGTGGTATTGTGAAAGAGTGCAGGGTTGGACCCTGCGGTTCAATATTAAAATGATATGAATATGGTACAGGGGTCAGTGCACCCAAATATTGTGCCTTTGGTGGCAGCAAGTGCCTTCACACCGTAAGTAACCCCTCTGTGGTATTGTGGAAGAGTGCAGGGTTGGACCCTGCGGTCCAATATTAAAATGATATAAATCTGGTAATACAAGCGTCAGTGGCAGTGCACCCAAATATTGTGCCTTTGGTGGCAGCAAGTACCTTCACACCGTAAGTAGCCCCTGTGTGGTATTGTGGAAGAGTGCAGGGTTGGACCCTGCGGTCCAATATTAAAATGATATGAATCTGGTAATATTGGTGTCAGTGGCAGTGCACCCAAATATTGTGCCTTTGGTGGCAGCAAGTGCCTTCACACCGTAAGTAACCCCTCTGTGGTATTGTGAAAGAGTGCAGGGTTGGTCCAATATTAAAATGATATGAATATGGTACAGGCGTCAGTGCACCCAAATATTGTGCCTTTGGTGGCAGCAAGTGCCTTCACACCGTAACCCCTTTGTGGTATTTTGGAAGAGTGCAGGGTTGGACCCTGTGGTCCAATATTAAAATGATATGAATCTGGTAATATACAATAGGTGTCAGTGGCAGTGCACCCAAATATTGTGCCTTTGGTGGCAGCAAGTGCCTTCACACCGTAAGTAACCCCTCTGTGGTATTGTGAAAGAGTGCAGGGTTGGACCCTGCGGTTCAATATTAAAATTATATGAATATGGTACAGGGGTCAGTGCACCCAAATATTGTGCCTTTGGTGGCAGCAAGTGCCTTCACACCGTAACCCCTTTGTGGTATTTTGGAAGAGTGCAGGGTTGGACCCTGCGGTCCAATATTAAAATGATATAAATCTGGTAATACAAGCGTCAGTGGCAGTGCACCCAAATATTGTGCCTTTGGTGGCAGCAAGTACCTTCACACCGTAAGTAGCCCCTGTGTGGTATTGTGGAAGAGTGCAGGGTTGGACCCTGCGGTCCAATATTAAAATGATATGAATCTGGTAATATTGGTGTCAGTGGCAGTGCACCCAATATTGTGCCTTTGGTGGCAGCAAGTGCCTTCACACCGTAAGTAACCCCTCTGTGGTATTGTGAAAGAGTGCAGGGTTGGTCCAATATTAAAATGATATGAATATGGTACAGGCGTCAGTGCACCCAAATATTGTGCCTTGGTGGCAGCAAGTGCCTTCACACCGTAACCCCTTTGTGGTATTTTGGAAGAGTGCAGGGTTGGACCCTGCGGTCCAATATTAAAATGATATAAATCTGGTAATACAAGCGTCAGTGGCAGTGCACCCAAATATTGTGCCTTTGGTGGCAGCAAGTACCTTCACACCGTAAGTAGCCCCTGTGTGGTATTGTGGAAGAGTGCAGGGTTGGTCCAATATTAAAATGATATGAATATGGTACAGGCGTCAGTGCACCCAAATATTGTGCCTTTGGTGGCAGCAAGTGCCTTCACACCGTAACCCCTTTGTGGTATTTTGGAAGAGTGCAGGGTTGGACCCTGTGGTCCACTATTAAAATGATATGAATCTGGTAATATACAATAGGCGTCAGTGGCAGTGCACCCAAATATTGTGCCTTTGGTGACAGCAAGTGCCTTCACAATGTAACCCCTTTGTGGTATTGTGGAAGAGTGCAGTGGTGGAGGTTTTTCGGAATGCAGAAGAGATCCCCGATCTATTCAGTTACGTCAGCATCAGGGGATTGATAGCTGCTGATCCAGGACTGGTTCATTTTTATAAATGTCAGCCGGTCTACAGAGTCGGTGGACAGACGCACTCTTTTGTCTGTGACAAAACCTCCAGCGGCACTGAACGTCCTTTCAGAAAGCACTCTGGATGAAGGGCAACCTAGTAGCTGCATAGCATATTGGCTACGTTCTGGCCAGTGATCCAATCTGAACACCCAGTAAGCCAGTGGATCATCTGCTGGAAAGTTATCCAGGTCTGCCCTTGGCCCTAGGTAGTACTGCACCATATGGTGAAGACGCTGGCAATGGGTGCCTACATTTGACGTCACTGGGCGTCATGGACTAAAAAATTTAAAAAGGCATCAGTCAAGCGGCCCGGCCTTCACCGCTCTTCCTCTGATCATCCGCAGCCTCAGAAGCACCTGTGTCATCACTTGGTAACCTACCAGTGCCTGGAAAGGTGTTACACAAGTAAGCGTCCTCAAGTTGTTTCATCCTGTGCTCCCGCTGTGTGGGCAGGATGAGCTCTGCAACTTTACCCTTGTATCGTGGATCAAGAAAGCTTGCCAACCAGTAATGATCCCTCTCCTTGATAGCATGAATCCTGGGGTCCTTTACCAGGCTTTGCAGGATAAGGGAGCCCATGCAGCGTAGGTTGGAGGTGGCATTAGCTTCCGAGTGTTCCTGGTCGCTGAGGATGACCGTATCGTGCACTACCTCCTCCCAGCCACGTACTAGTCCTTGGGTTTCTGGGCACACAAAACCCTCCCTTGAGGAATCCCCACCTTCAATGCCCCACTACTTAAATATTCCTCCTCCTCCTCATCCTCCTGTCTGATCTGAGGACCCACAGGAATGCTGTCTGCGTAAAGACTGGGGCCTTGAGAGCTAGGGAAGGCCTCCTCTTCCTCCTGCTGCTCTGCCTCTAGTGCCACATCTATAATTCCCCGCAGAGTGCGCTCCAGCAAGAACACTAAAGGAATTGTGTCACTGATGCATGCACTGTCCCTGCTCACCATCCTCGTTGCCTCCTCAAATGGTGACAGTACAGTGTATTTATCCTTGATCATCAGCCACTGCGGGGGGGGACCCAAGTTGACCTGAACCTGTCCTTGTGCCATACTCACACAGGTACTCGTTGATGGCCCTCTGCTGCTTGTGCAGACGCTGCAGCATTGCTAATGTCGAGTTCCACCTGGTGGGCATGTCACAGATCAGACAGTTTGTGGGAAGGTGGAATTCTCTTTGAATTTCTGCAGGCGAACACTTGCTGGGAATGACCGTCTGAAGTGGCTGCAGACTTTTATGGCCTGGCTGAGAAGCTCTGGCAGCCCTGGGTACCTGGTTAGGAAATGCTGTACCACCAGATTTAGGACGTGTGCTAGGCATGGTACATGCGTCAACTTACCCTGGCATAGGGCGGAGAGAAGGTTGCTGCCATTATCACAGATGACCATTCCCAGCTGAAGCTGGCGTGGTGTTAACCATCTCTGCACCTGCCCCTGCAGAGCTGACAGAATTTCTGGCTCGGTGTGGCTCCTGTCCCCTAAACAAACCAGCTCAAGCACAGCATGGCATCTTTTTGCTTGAGCCATTGCGTAGCCCCTGTCACGCGTTGGTTTTTTTTTTGAATACATTTTTTATTGTTTTTCAATATGATAACAACAGACAGAACATGCATCTATTATACCAACATAACCAGTATGCCTATCCCAAAGTAGCATTAAGGAGGGGAGGGAGAAAAAAAAAAGGGGGGATGGTGGGTTGCCCAAACCAAAGAAGAAGAAAAAAAAGAAAAGAGTTAAAGCCAAAAAAAGAGAGAGAGCAGAAAAGGGTATGTAGAGAGAAAGAAAGAAGGAGATGTGGGGGGTGAGTGGAAAACAGAGAGAGAGAAAGAAAGAGAACAAAGAAATAGAACAAAGATATATATATATATATACACGCATATATGATAATATACAGTCAGCAGTGAAGACTAAGTATCAGATTTTCTCAATATATTTAAATTATGCCAACTTCAACATATCAATTCAGCATATCATGCAGCACTTATACTATCGAGCCGACCCCATCTGGTCTAGCCATAGAGACCAGGTTTTGTAAAAAGAAGGGATTGTGTGGTTGGTTATCGCAGAGAGCTCGTCCATTATTTGAACGTCCCTAATCTTTGGATAGATTCTCGAAAAGGAGGGGACTTTAGGACAATTCCAGGATTCCGCCAGTACTCTGCGGCCCGCCAAAGTAATTTTTGAAAGCAATTTGTTTTCAGACCAAGATAAATGCATGAAAGGTCGGGACAAGAGATACGCCCATGGATCCATTATTGTGCTCTGTGGAATAACAGCTTGGATTAATGTGTGGGCCTGCCCCCAGAATATTTGTACCTGGGGTCAGAACCACCACATATGGGCATAAGTCCCCTTTTGACCACATCCTCTCCAACAAAGGTCCGGTGTCCCTGGGGACATGCAAGCTATTTGTACAGGCGTGGTATACCAGCGTAGAATCGTTTTTATGAGTTGTTCCTGGTGTACAGTACAGATTGAAATAGTTGTCATGGCCTCCCAAATGTCGGTCCATTCGTCCGCCTCAAGGGACTCCCCAAGATCTCTCTCCCAGGCATGTATGTATGGGAGTTCTTTCCAGTCCAGCAAAGATGTTATGGAGCGGTATATTGTGGAGATGAGACCTTTAGGATAAGAACCACGAAGGCACATTGTTTCAAAATGAGAGGTAGGGTTAAGAGCAGCCAACTTGATATGTCGTCTGGTAGCAAATGTCCTTAACTGGATGAACTGTAGAGGATGAATTAGTTTGTCCTGTAAGGAAGTGGGTAAGTCTGCCATACAGAGCAAGGCCCCTTTGGGGTACATGTGGCACAGCCTTGTAATCCTGGAGCCCAACCAACCTTCAGGTGGGGAGGTATTCAATCCCGGAAGGAATTCTCTGTTCCTGATGACCGGAGTCAGAGGGGAAGGAAATGAGGTAAGATCGCACTTTGTTGCTAATTTATCCCACAGCCTAATAGAATTGAGTATGGATGGACATGTCGTTTTCAAAATTGGACGGTAAACTCGAGGAGTCCAGATCCAAAAATTAGGTTGATCAGGGAACGAGAGGCCTCTCTCCAGGTCAACCCAGCGACGGGTATTCGGTGGTGCATGCCAGACCACAACCTGTGCTAGTTGGGCTGCGTAAAAATATGAAAAAAGACAGGGAAGTCCCAAGCCACCAGCCTCCTTAGGCCTGTATAAAGTCGCCCTCGCGATCCTCCGTCGTTTGCCCTGCCATATGAAAGAGTCTATAGCTCGTTGGAGATCATGTAGGTCTTCTGGATCTATTGCCGTGGGGATAGTCTGGAAGAAATACAGTATTCGCGGAAGAACATTCATTTTAATACAATATACTCTACCAATCCACAAAATCATATATTTGTCCCAGCATTCAAGATCTTCTTTAAGCTGGCGCCGTAATTATACATAATTAGTTGAATATAAGGCAGAGGGATCGTTTGTCAGGGTGACACCAAGGTATAGAAAAGAAGAGGAAAAGTGAATTGGAAAGGACTTGCTAATATCCTCCACCTCATCTTGAGCGACATGTAGAAAAAAACCTTCTGACTTTGCTATATTGATTTTATACCCCGATATGTGTGCGTATTCGTCTAAGCTTTGAAACAATCTAGGTAGGGAAGTCGAGGGTCGAGTCAGAGAGAGGAGGATGTCGTCTGCGTAAGCAGCGACCTTAAAAGTGTCAGATCGGACCGTAATACCATGAATTTCTGCCGTCGCTCTAATGTGTTGTAATAAGGGTTCCAGATATAGAGCAAATAAAGCAGGAGAAAGGGGACGGCCCTGGCGGGTGCCATTAAAAATAGGGAAAGGGACGGGGTCAGAGCTTGGCAAAAGAATTTGGGCCGAGGGGGAGGAGTATAGGGCCTTAATGGCTGAGAGAAAAGGGCGTGGGAAACCCATATGTTGCAAAGTGGAAAAAAGAAAAGGCCACTCGGCTCTATCAAACGCCTTCTCTGCATCCAATGAAAGGAACAGAGAAGGCGTACCAGAGCCCGAAGCCCTCCACACCAAATCCGCCGATCTCCGAGTATTTTCAAATGCTTGGCGGTTGGGGATGAACCCGACCTGGTCAGGGTGTATTAGGACAGGTAATACTGAGCCTAATCGAAGGGCTAAAATCTTTGCAAAGAGCTTTAGTTCAGTGTTAATGAGTGATATTGGGCGATAGTTTTACACTTTTTGATGGTCCTTACCTGGTTTTGGGAGTAAGACTATTGAGGCCAGTGATGCTTCCGGGGGAGGGGAACCTCCCTCCAGCATGTTATTAAACGTTTTAAGAAGATGGGGGAGTAGAATTTTTGGAAATGTTTTATAATAATAATACGACAGTCCATCTGGGCCGGGGGCCTTATGTGGCTTCACAAGGCCCAAAGCCCTAACAAGTTCCTCCATCGTAATGGGCTCGGCCATAGCGTCAGCTTGCGTCTCCGACAGGGAGGGCAAGGAGGCACGGGAGAGATATTTGGAGATGTCTTCCAGAAGCGTGGGGTTCGTAGTGGAGTGAGAGGGGGTATGGTTGTAAATGGAGCTAAAATAATCTGTAAAGGCATCTCTAATTGTAGTGGGGGTAGTGTGCGGGGGTCCTAAAGTGTTTTTAATATAGGATATTAATTGAGTGCGCGGTCTAGATTTAATTAAGCGGGCCAAGGGAGTGTCCATTTTATTGGATCGTTCATAGTACCTACGCTTGGACCATAATAACGAGCAGCCTACGTCGTCCAAGAGCAGGCTATTCAGGTCCTGACGGGTCTGGGAGAGGGCAGCATAACCTTCCGGGGAGGGGGAGGCTTTATGGGATAATTCCATCTCTCGTAACTTATGTTGGAGGGTTTGTAGGTAGGCTACCTTCGTTTTTTTAAGGTGTGCGGCAGTACTTAGCAATGTTCCACGTACTACTGGTTTATGTGCTGCCCATAAGGTGTGGATGGAAATATCGGGTGTATCATTCAATAAAAAGTACTCTGTCAAGATTTCGGCCACTGAATCCTGCACACCAGGTTTGTCCAAAGGAAAGGGATCTAGGCGCCACCTGCATCCTGCCGGTGGGGTAAAGGGGCGAAGTTGGACTGTGATGTCTGCATGATCTGACCAGGTAATAGAACCTATAGAAGAGGATAGGACGTTAGGAAGGCAGTCTGGGGAGGCTAGTAAATAATCAATTCTTGAATATGTGTCATGGGGGGGAGTAGTAAGTATAATCTTTGACTGAGGGTGATGAACCCTCCAAACATCAATGTATCCGGAATCGCGAACAAAATCATAAAACTGCTTATCCTGAGAGGAGGGGGTACATATACAGGGTTATCCAAAGAGATCCGAATTGCTTGAGAAAGGTAACCGAATGCTGAAAATCAGCGTTCGGTTACCTTTCCTGGCCATTCGGCTATCCAGAGAGCAGGCAATTCGCCAAATCCTGGCGAATTGCCTGCACATACGGTGCCTGTTCGGTTCCTGTTCGAGGGCAGTGAAATCCCCATAGAGAAGCAATGCTTCGGCTATTCAGAGAACACAAACCAGCAGTGAAAGGTTCCCCTAATGCCCTGCCATTCGGTGGTTTCATTCGGCAAATTTATTCAGGAGAATCCCATAGGCTTCAATGTTAAAAATATTCCCGTTTTAATTCAATATCTAATAAACCGTTCATTATAAAATTCTGCAGCAAAAAGTCTCTTTATTTATAGATTTTTTAGGATACTTTAAGCATTTTTCAGATTTTTTTTATTTTTTTTAAAAAGTCCGATTTTTTTTTTTTTTTTTTCAATTAACTTATTTTTTTTGTAACAGCCCTCTTTATTATCATTCCCTGGACCTCCTGTGAAAATTTCAGACATTTTCGCTCAGTAGTTTCTTTGCAAACAGCGTTTCTTTTTCCCAGATTCATACAAATGGTTTTTTCTAATTTATTCACTGCCTCCTCTACGTCACAGCTGCTTCGGCTCTGTGTGATTCGGCTCCTGTTCGGCTCCTGTTCGGCTTTTTCGAAGGTTAATCCAGATGTTTTTGCTTGTTTTTAAGCATGCATTCGGTTAGTGTTCGTCAGGTTTTCGGTAGCTTTTCCCTGCAATTCGGGGACCCTGTGCTGTTTGCTGAATACACCGCAGGGTCACCGAAATGCAATCGGCAAAAGGAACCGAATTGAAGAGAATGAAAAGTCACCGAACGTGCGGTGACTTTTCGAATCTCTTTGGATAACCCTGATAGTGTGGTTCCCGTGGAGACCAGAGCGGTCAAGGGGGGGGGCACAGAGTGGCATTAAAATCCCCTCCCACCCATACTTTCCCCATGGCGTGGGATGCAATAAACTCTTGTGTGGAGGACCAGAAATTTGCGTCAGAATTGTTCGGGCCATATATTGAAACTAAAGTATAAAATTGGTCAGCCACCCTTCCCACAACCAGTACACAACGGCCTATATCATCAGCAAACGTCTCTGTCACGGTTAGGGGGCAGGAGTCATGAATTAAGATTGCAACCCCGTTGCGTTTAGGCAATGCGCAGGAGAGGGTGACCCTGGAGTACGAGGGGTGAACAAGGCGGAAAGCCGCTTTTCTGGGGATCCTAGTCTCCTGCAAAAAAGCAATATCCACCTTTTTTCGTTTCAGCTCTCTAAAAAGCAGTCTGCGCTTGCGAGGTGAGTTAAGGCCCTTGACATTCATAGACATTATCGATACCGAAGCCATTTACAGGACATCAGAGGGAATGGCGCAGGGGAACCCCAGGATCCTCCCTCTATTCCCCCCCACCCCCGCAGAGCCAAAAACTCGATGGGAGGCCAGTAGGAGAACACCAGGTAGGAGCCACAGCAATAATTCGGTAGGGGCCGGACAGGAATGGGAAAAAAAGGAAATGAACAAATAGAGAAAAAGACAGAAAGAAAGAACACCCCGGGTTGGGCAGACTCGGGGTCAAAGAGGGGGGCACCACCCGAACGGGGATACCGGAAGGGAGGTCAATAGGGGGAGGAGAGAAAAGAGTCCCATCTCTGTGTGGGAAAGGGAGAAAAGTCACAGAAATGGAGAGATCAGCCCGTCTGTTTGTAAACTATAGAGGCTATTTGCCTCACCTACGTGGAGATTCTAACATAAACCGTATAACATCCAACCAATATTAAACGACCATAACAGTGAAAAAAGTATAGAACGTAATGTAATGTAGTACCCGGAGTCAGGCAATCCTGCTTTTTCGCAGGGTAGCATGGGTTAAACCAGGCCACAGTGTGTCCGCTCAGGTACCTCCGCCGAGGGCCAGAGAATTGAGGGTGTCTACATAGACTTCTGGGATCAATCCCCCACAGTTGACCAGTCCAGCTCTAATCGAGGCAGTGGCAAGGGAGGCCCCATTTCCGCGATGGCTGGTGGCACAGGAAGGTCCAGTAACGCCAGGAGATCCTTTGCCTGGTGCAGATAGAAAAAAGAGTGACTGCGGTTATGGTGCGTGATTATGATTTTGAAAGGGTAACCCCAGGCATATTTAATCTTGTGACGAAGGATTTCCGTAACTTCCCTCCGCTTTGCCAGCGTGGTTGATGAGAGGTCTTGAAAAAAAGCGAGACGGTTATTTTCATAATCTACCTCCTGGTCCCTAGCAGCTTTCAACAGGGCATCTTTGGTGGAATAATAATGTAAACGAGCTATAACATCTCGAGGTTGAGCGGAGTTGTCTCGTCAGGGCCCTAATGCCCTGTGTATACGATCTAGAAGCAGGCTGGGAGCTGGTGTATTCGGCAAGAGCTTCTGCATAATACCCTTAAAGGTGGCCTGTAATTGATCCCCCGGTACTGATTCTGGTAGACCGCGTAAACGCACATTATTCCGTCTTGAACGGTTCGCTTGGTCTTCTAGCGCTTCCTCCAGCCAGAGTACCCGTGCTTCGAGACCATAGGCATGTTCTGCTAGTTTATTACAATAGGCCGATATGTTATCAGCTCTATCTTCAAGCCTCGCGGTGCGTTCACCCACCTCTTTTATATCTGCGGATAGACAGCGAGAGGTTTTCTCCAGCTCCATAGCTATAAATTGTTGGAGGCCGAGAATGTCCGCTTTAGTCACTGGGTGTAAGTCCTGCGGGTGTCCTCCTTCCGGGTCCTCGTGGAGCAGAGGAGAGCGGACGCCATCTTGGGAGGTCTCCATGTGCCTGGGCCGAGGGGAAAATATCGGCGCTACAGCGTGCCCCGCATCTTTTTTCAATTTTGTCGCCTTCTTCGTATTGAGCAGTCCTCGGGGCTCCGTTTGGGTGCTTTGTTTGGTCAGGTGAGGCTAGTAGGTGAGGTGTTTAGACGGGCTGTGTCGGGAGCTCACTCAGCCAGCGTCCGATCGCATAGCCAGCTCGACTCCGCCCCCCGTCAGGTGTTGGTTTAACTGCCACTTCGCCAGAGACAGAGAAGGAGGAGGAGGAAGAGGAAGAGGTGGTGGTGGAGCAAACAGACCTCATACAAGCAGCTTTGATGAACAAGCTCCAGCACAGAGCCCCGTCTTGGATCCCTCCCAGCTGCAATCAGAGTTACCCAGTGTGCCATGAAAGAAATGTAACAGCCCTGTCCATGCTTGCTGGACCATGTGTCTAAAGTCATGTGCACCTTGCTGCTGACTGCCTTTCCCAATGACTCCATAACATTGTGTTCCACGTGCTGGTATAGTGCTGGAATGGCCTTCTGTGAAAAGAAATGGCATTTTGGAACCTGCCACTGTGGTACAGCACATTCAGCAAATTCATGGAAGGAAGCAGAGTCCACCAGCTGGAAAGGCAGCAGCTGTAATGCAAGTAATTTTGCTAAACTGGCATTTAGACGCTGTGCTTGGGGATGGTTGGGACTATATTTTTTCTTATGCTGCAGCAGCTGGGGCAACATAATCTGACTGTGTAAATCTTCAGCTGATGGGATGCTGTCACATTGTGAGGAAAGACCTGGTACACCCTTTACTGTAGCATCATCCCTGTCAGTGGAGGTTGTAGGCAATGACATGGCAGGACATATAGTGGGGGTAGACACAGATGAGGAGGAGGAGGACCTATGCAAAGTGTTGTGCCAACGGGATGTGTGGCAGGTGGTCATATGTCGCCTTAAGCACGTGGTACCCAAGCATGGGATGTCTTTCCCACGCTTGATCCTCATCTGACATAGATTACAAATAGCAATGGTGCGGTCTGCTGCACATTTCTTAAAGAACTCCCAGACAGCAGAGTTCCTGGATGTGTGCTTTGAGACAACAGCGCTCTGCACCTGAGCAGCTCTGACATCTGATGCCTTGGACTGGCTACGGTTGGTCATAGAGGATGTTGTGCCTCGTGTTTGTTGTGCCTCCTCCTCACTTGACTCCTCTGTTCGATCAGGCACCCAGGTGGAGTCAGTGACCTCATCATCGTCATCACCCCCTATCTCCTCGTCACTGGAGCCAACCTCACAATATGCTGCAGCTGCTGGGGCAACATGATGCCAGTTATTTGTGTGTCACTGGCTCCCCCTTCCTCTAGGTTGATTATACTCCCTTCCTCAACCTCAGAGATTGAATCAGAGCACTGTAGTTGCTGCGCATCCTCAAGCAACATGTCACTGTCATTGTAGTTAAACAATTCAGCTGACTCCTCTGTGTGTGATAGTGAGGCTACGGCAGGAGTAGCTGTGGACATGGAGGTTGCATTAGATGCTTTGGCAGCTGAGGTGGCCTGTAAAGCACTACAAGCCTGGTTAGCCAATCCACCAAATCCTCTGTATGTTGCTGCTGCTTAAGACGGCCAGCACCAGTTAGAAAGGACAAGCGTGCCCCTGCAGAGGATGCACCACGTCCACGACGACCAGAGGCACAGCCTCCTGACACAGAGGCTGCTTGCCCTCTTATCTGTGCCTGGGAGCGTCTGCCTGTCCTTTTTGGTCTTTCTGACATGGTGAGTGATATATAGATTAAAGATATACAGAACTCTGATTCAACTCTGTTATAAAAATTAGAGATATGCAGAATTCTGATTCAACTGTGTTATCTAGATTAACGATTTCCAGAACTCTGGTATAACTCAGTGAGACACCCTGATAGCTGGCAGCCAGTGACAAGACACAGATTAAAATTCCCAGAAACCACCTATAAATCAGTGAGACCCCCTGATGGGTGGCAGTGACAACACAGGTTATAATTCCCAGATATCTGCTACAAGTCTGTGAGACCCCCTGATGGGTGGCAGTGACAAGACACAGATTACAATTCCCAGGAACCTCCTATAAATCAGTGAGACCCCCGGATGGGTGGCAGTGACAAGACACAGATTACAATTCCCAGGAACCTCCTATAAATCACTGAGACCCCCTGATGGGTGGCAGTGACAAGACACAGATTACAATTCCCAGGAACCTCCTATAAATCAGTGAAACCCCTGATGGGTGGCAGTGACAAGACACAGATTACAATTCCCAGGAACCTCCTATAAATCAGTGAGACCCCCTGATGGGTGGCAGTGACAAGACACAGATTGCAATTCCCAGGAACCTCCTATAAATCAGTGAGACCCCCTGATGGGTGGCAGTAAGAACACACAGATTACAACAATTCCCAGATATTTTGTAGAAGCAAGACCACCCCCCCCCCAATAGCTGCTGGCAGTGAGAACACACACTAACACAACAATCTCCTCTCAAAAAACACGCGCTGTGGCTGAGTGAAGCCTTATATAGTGTGCTGCGGGATTTAGCTGCCCAATCAGGACTCTGACCCGTGATTGGCATAGTCTTGCATTTGGCTTGTACCTAAACTGTGGTCAGGTGCAGGCTGTAGCCAATTACAAGCTTCAGGCCAGTGGAAAAGTGCATTGTGGTCCCTTGTGGTGCATTGTGGGTGAACATGCAGCGAACACGCGGAAATGTTCGGAGCTCAACGAACAGCCAAACGGGCAATGTTCGAATCGAACTCCGAACAGATCGAACCGAACAGCTCATCCCTACTTGTAATCTCCCGAATTGACAATTGTAATAATCTTCTTGCTGGCCTCCCTCTCTCCCACCTCACCCCCTAAAATCCATTCAAAATGCCTCTGCCAGGCTCATCCACCTTACCCGATGCTCTGTTTCTGCCACTCCTCTCTGCGAGTCCCTTCACTGGCTCCCCATCCATTTCAGAAGTAAATTTAAAATCCTTACCATGACCTACAAAGCTCTCAATAACTCAGCTCCCCACTACCTGTCCTCACTAATCACCAAATACACCCCAGCCCGCTCCCTGTGATCAAACAGTGACCTGCACTCAGCTTCTCCCTGTATCGCCTCTTCCCATGATAGACTGCAGGATTTCTAATGCGCAGCCCCCATCCTCTGGAATGATCTAACTTGTACTGTCAGACTTTCCCCTAGTTTCCCTTCCTTCAAATGCTTCCTTAAGATATTCCTATTTAGGGAAGCCTACCACCCAACTAACTGACGCAACCAGTCCATCGCTCTCACCTTGCAGTCCTCTCCTCCTGTTTCCACCCCCAACCCTTCTAGATTGTGAGTTCCCACGGGAATAAGGCCTTCGTTTCCTCCTGTACCGGTTTGTCAATTGTTGTTCAATGTATTGTAACCCTGTCTATATTGTGCCCATTGTACAGCGCTGGAGAATATGCTGGGCGCTATATAAATAAGGAATAATAATAATAATACTTTACTCTTTACTTCTGATTCTATTTTTGTTGGGTTGGGATTCACCCAGTCCTTTATGAGGAGAGATTATGACACTGTATTATTTTTCTTTCTTCACATAGTTACTTACTTCATCTGCTTGACAATTGTACTCTTCCCTGACTCTCCAGCACCTGAGAAGACAGCCAGTAACACAGTGAGTCACGTTTATAGCAAATCAAATCTTTGAAAGAAGTATTTCTGTGACTAATTCAATATAAATTCAATGCAAATTTTACATGTAAGGACTATTTGGAACTCTGGTTTTATTGCCATACAGCGGAGGTTGACTACTGTGGGGAACACAGTGGTTATCTATAAAAACCGACAGACTATTAGAATTATGTTTTTTAGTTATATATATACTGTATCAGATTTATATATATCCTTTTCGCATTTCTTTTTTTCCTGTCCCTCTTGCTGCTCCCATACGGGATGTAACCCTTTGGTCCCGTGGCCCTGAGTGGCTACTACACCTGTGCTGTCTTTCTGTGGGCCCTGCGTGTCCTTTAATTTCCCACTGTTTGTTGAACTGCAGTCTGCTTTTCAAAATAAAAACACTTGTAATATATATATATATATATAAAAACTACTGAACTAAAATGCCTGGAATTTACATTTTAAGTCCTATGAATGATAATAAAAAGGTCTGTTATATAAAAAAGAAAAAACGCTTTTAAAAAAAAAGGGAAAAAATGCCTAAAAGATCCTTAAAAAAATCATTAATTGAAGAAACTTTTTACTTCAGATTAAAATAACAAACGGTTTATTAGATATTGGATTAAAACTGGAATATTTTTAACATTGAACCCAATGGGATTCACCTGAATAAACCTAACGAATGAAAACACAGAACAGCAGGGCACTTCGGCAAATTTTCCCTGCTGTTCGGTGTTCTTTGAATAGATTAACCATTGCTTCTCTATGGGGGATTTCACTGCCGCCGAACAGGCACCATACTTTTTTTTTTTTTTGAGAAAGTATTTTACCAGGAAGGATACATTGAGATTTCTCTTGTTTTCAAGTATGTCCTGGGTGGCGAGTATGTACCGTTAGGTGTCTTGCCCAAGGACACTTACTGGAGAGGTGCTCTTGCTGGGATAGAACCCATGTCTCCACAGGCTCTCTCCACGCAGAGCAGTGATGTTACCTCTACTCCACTTGCTGGCAGTTCGCCAAAATTTGGCGAACTGCCTGCTCTCTGAATAGCCGAATGGCCCCTAAATGTCACCCTATGGGGAAATTCCCTGTTCGGTGACATTTCAGGCCAGATCGGCTCTCTCTGAATAACCCCTTATAGCGAGCACTTCAGTAAAAAAAAATAGGACAAAAAATCATAACCAAGCTGGAGGTTGGGCAGGTGTCATCACCAAGGAGCTAGGTAATCATTTGAAGCATGAATAGTAACTAAATACAATTCTATTTGTGGGAAAAGAAGGTGTTGTATAATTACATCTGCAAAAGCTGAGAAAGGGGTCCTCATTGACCTTCACTGAATCTCTGAAATGCTGAAGGAGACAATAAACAAGACGTACAGTGGCAATCAGACCAGGATGAGAGCATATTATGTCTGAGAGCTAAATGAAAGTGTTCATGCTTTGTAGTCATAGCCAGTACGTGATGTTTCAAGGAAATTACAAAATAAATGAAATAAAAGCATGAATAGAAAATAAAAATAATGGGGCAGTGATTCATAAAAAATGTTGTGCTGCGTTATTTATACTTAGAAGCACAAGTCATCTGTAATTACCGAGTTGTACTTCTGAACATTGGCTGGACTAATCGCCTAAGGAAGCATTGCTGATTCAGGAGCATTAGCCGATATTTCCTTATACAATTAGCTGAGTTGACACTGACAAGTAGAAATGAGCAATTTTACGAGTGTTGCCATGTCAGCGCCTACTCAGAGCTTAGTGAACAGAGCCCATAGAAAACGGATTTAGCCTTAATGATCTCTATTCACAGAACATCTATGCAAGGAATATAGGAGAGGTGTGTCATCATCAAACCAGGCATATAGAAACTCCATGCTATAGACATGTTCAGAGCTTAAAATTTCTGCTTGGATTCGGATATTTCTGAATTCAAATACTTTGCATTCAGATATTTCCTAATTGATTTTGCCCCATCTGAAAATATCAGATTAGATTGTAAAATTCTGAGGAGCACAACCTTTTTTTCCTCCACGACCCTCTATACACTTACCCCCTTCCAGGGCTGGACTGGGACAAAAATCAGCACTGGACATCATCCAGACTGGCCCACTTTATTTATGCAAACACGCACAAAAATAGTTTATAAACCAACTGGATCGCTCAACCAATCGCTCTACAGATACCAGAGTTCCCGCAGAGCGATGGGGTAAAGCAATGTAGCGGCTGAGGCTGAGTGCGCACCATGTCTTAAGGTGAGGTGGATGCGCACAGGGGCTCACCAGCATGGTGGCCCCAATACGAGACTGTGGCAGACTGTGTCTGTTTTACAGACGGTGAGGAAGTTCTCACCTCACCTATTAAGAGCAGTACTAGACGCGCGGTGAACCAGCATTCACACCGGCCCACTGAGCCATCTCCCTGTAGTCCCTATGGCCAGTACATGCCTGCCCCCTTCTATACCCTCTCTTCATATACTCTATAACCCCCCCTTCTATACTACCTCCCATACCCCTCTCTATACCTCCAAACCGCAAGTTGGGGTTACTTTTAGGGTTAGAATTAGTGGTACTTTTAAGGTTGGAGTTTGGATTAGGGTTACGTTTAAGGGTATGACTACTTTTAAGGTTACTATTTCTGCTTGTTTTACAATTACGATTACTTTTAGGGTTAGCATTGTTATTTTTGCTTGTCTAATGATTAGGATTGGGGATAGTTTTGGGTTCTAGTTACCATTTCTGCTTGATTTGCCATTAGGGTTAGGGATTTTGCATTGCACATAGAGTAAATATCTTTTTTAATTTTTTTGTGTAATGATCATTTAGTCTTTTCATTTTAGCAAAAACCCTTTTTATTTTTTAGAACACCTTTTGTATTATTTTTTGGCGACTTTTTGTTTTTCTTATTTTTTAAAAGACGTTTATTTTATGACAGCCCTTTTTTATTATTTTTTTATTATTTGGACACATTTTATTGATTTATACTCCTATTAGGAGAATGGGAGTTCTTTTTTTTTTGCCGTTTGGTGGAATTCGTAACAAAGAAAAAAATGTCATCTGCGCTTATTCCCATTATACCGTGTGAAACTAAACACAATTAGAGGTTTGGTTTCTTATCAATAGCCATTATAAGACTAAGTTCGGTGGAATTCGCCAATGCTAATTTGCCAGTAACTGCTTCTCTTGCGACTCCAATTTTGGCAAAATACAGTGGTCATTTGCTAAATGATGAATTCACCGTATTTTTCGTGAAATGGAATTGCCGGAATGCGGCAAAATTCAAACCACTGAAATTGCACGTAGGTGCTTTATGAATAGACCCTTTAGTGTCTTATGACTGTCAGGAAGGGCTGCTGCCAGGAAGTCTGATTACATAGGAAAATAGGGAGCAGGGTTCCTCTTTCTCAGTAGTTAGTAAGGGTGCATCTGGATAAGTAGTTTGATTAAAAAGAAGAAATGCTTATAGAGGAGAATGGAGTAATCACCATCAGCTGTCTCTGCACACATACATAAAATATTTCATTGTATTTGATTCCCTCCCCCAAAAGCTAATATATTCCATAGAGTGGGAGTCATCACACAAATAGAATCATCTAAAAGAGAGCCGATGAAAAAAGTTCAAAGAAAAAGGCAGAGCAGCAATTATGTGTAGGATGTGCTTTCCTTGGATTGTACCCTTTCAAAATGTGGTGCGTAAAAAAATTTAAATATCAGATGCCCGAAGGTAAGAAAAAAGCAGAAGCTCACCTGATGAACAACTGCACAGATCTTTCCATCTGACAATATAATAGACCCCACATATCTGCTAGGATTGATAAGAACAATCAAACGGTAGCCGCTAAACCAGTGATGGAGAACCTTGCACTTTAAATGTATCTGAACTACATGTCCGATGATGCTCAGCCATCCTTAAGTGTGACTATGCATCATGGAACATGTGGTTCCGAAACATCTGGGGTGCCAAGATTCTCCATCTCTACTCTAAACCAAGTGAGCCATTCATGTTTGTGAGCGGCCTCTCACAAACATCAATAGTACTCTTTGTATTCAAGATCAGTGGAAAATTCAGATATCACTTGTCTTTCACAGACCTTTAATGTACATATAAGACAAAGAATAGAAGAGCACACTCCTTCTGCTAGAGTCCTAAAACATGGCTGCTACTCAGTCCAGAACGACAAATCCGGGAGAACAAAGCAGAAAATACCTGATACATCATTAAAGTCCAGTAGGAGCTGTTTGAGTGGGATCAAACACGTAGCATGTCAACTCTAAATAGGAGCCTTTTTCACCCTTTCTATTTTATCATTTTTAAATAAGTTGCTTGTTATTCACTTTGCTGCGTCAGTTAGATTTACATATTACAACACATCCCAATGAGCAGTTGACCCTAGTTTATTCCCATGCAGTGAATGCCGTTCTATTATATCAATCGTGACACAATGGCATGAAGTGAGGAGGACTAAGGGATAATCTTTAAAATAGTTACCCCGCATGGACGTAATGGGCACAGATCACTGCTTAAATCAATTCATAGGGAAATAAAATTCACTTTAACAATAGAAGCGCCAAAGCAGTCATTTTGACTGTTTTGAATTTTTAAATTGTGGTCATTTTCAAAATACTTCAAATTTACTCTTCACACAATATGACTTTTCCTCAAATATGTTGTTTTAATTTCTCTTATTGTATCTTTAGGGTGATCCATGAAATTTATTTTATCTAAACAGGAATTTCTATTAGCTAAGGGGAACTTTTAGAAGCCGAAGAAGAGGCACAAGGGCCCGTGGCAATAGGTGTAAAAGTAGTAATCATCCAGCACTCACTGTAGAGACCTTTGCAACTGGCTCACAACTGCTCGGAAAAGATAAATAAACCAACTGGGAAGTCATCGATCCAGGTCAAATCAGAACAAAATCCAAAACGCTTCTGGTGCCAAGCATTTCACATAATGGATAGTCAACCTCAATTAACATACTCGACTGTCATAGTAATTAAAAGGAATACATTTCTCTGTCATTTTATCTTTCAGGGTTATTCAAAGAGAATCGAAAAGTCACCGTATGTCCGGTGACTTTTTGTTCCCTGCAATTCTTCTTGATTCGGCGATCCTAGTTCGCCGACCCTGCGGTGTATTCAGCAAGCACCACAGGGCCACCATGCTGTAGGAAAAACCCACCGCAAACCCGACGAACACTCACTGCAAAACCTGCCAAACACTCACCAAAACCTGCAAAAACAGCTGGATTAACCCCACTGAACACGCCGGAGAAATCCGACTAGCCGCCGATCACAGCGCAGACACGCAGACGAATGAGGTGAAAAAAAACCCCAGTACACTTGAAAGTTTGAAATTTTAAACGCTGTTTGCAAAATGCCTGGAATTTACATATAAGATCCAATGAATGATAATAAAAAGGGCAGTTACATTATAAAGAAAAGACGATTAAAAAAAAAAAAGGAACAATTTTTGCCAAAAAAAAATCACCAAAAATGCCTAACAGATCCTAAAAAATCTATAAATAAAGAGACTTTTTATGGCAGAATAAAATAATAAATGGTTTATTAGGTATTGCATTAAAACGGAAATATTTTTAACATTGAAGCCTATGGTTTTCTCCTGAATAAATCTGTCGAATGAAACCACTGAACAGCAGGGCATTTTGGCAACTTTTCTCTGCTGTTTGGTGTTCTCTGAATAGATGAAGCATTGCTTCTCTGAGGATTTCACTGCTCTCGAACAGGCACCGTATGTGCAGGCAATTCGCCAAGATTTGGCGAACTGCCTGCTCTCTGAATAGCCGAACGGCCAGGAAAGGTAACCGTACACTGAATTTCAGTGTTCGGTAACCTTTCGGCCACAATTCGGATCTCTTTGAATAACCCCCTTTGACAGCCAGTTACACCAGTGATACACTAGTGGCCAAAATTGTGGAAACCTTTTGGAAAAAGTGTATTTTAAAATTACATATCAATGGAAAGATAATTTATCCAGAATGTAATGTAATAACTTTTATGTAAGATTTTTTTTATTAGAACAGCAGCTATAAAGAAGAAAAGTGAAACACATAGAAAAAATGATATATACAAAACTTCTCAACATGTCAGTTAATACTGGGTAAGGAGTAGCATTAATTATGGCCTTACAACGTCTTCTCATGGAGTGAAAAATGTTTTTTAGTTCTGCAGGTGTTATAATGTTAACCTCCCTGGCGGTATTCCCGAGTGTGGCTCGGGGTTATCGTTCAGTGCTGAAAGCGGTAACCCTGAGCCACACTCGGGCTGCATACATACCTTTACCTGTGCTCCCTCGTTGACCTCTGCGATCACATTCTCCTCCGGCGATCGCAGCGTTTTGCTTCCTGGTTCCCATTCTCGCGAGAACGGAACCAGGAAGCATGACGTTGCGATCGTCCAAGGTGACAGCGGGGGTCAGCGAGGGAGCGCAGGGTCAGGTAATGTATCCAGCCCCGAGTGTGGTTTGGGGTTACTGCTTTAAGCAATGAAATGAACCCCGAGCCACACTCGATATACCACCTGGGGGCCAAATAAATTGTAACGATTCTGACATATAAACAACTTGATAGCAATTACCTAACACACTGGCAAATATCCTCCTCTCAGCTCCAATACATATACCTTTTCATAGACAAGTTTCCCAGGACATACTTGAAAATGAGAGAAAACTCAATGTATCCTTCCTGGTCAAATACTTTATAAATACAGTCATGGCCGAAATTGTTGGCACCCCAGACATTTTTCCAGAAAATCAAGTATATCTCACAGAAAAGTATTGCAGTAACACATGTTTTGCTATACACATGTTTATTCCCTTTGTGTGTATTGGAACAAAACAAAAAAAGGGAGGAAAAAAAGCAAATTGGACATAATGTCACACAAAACTCCCAAAATGGGCTGGACAAAATTCTTGGCACCCTTAACTTAATATTTGGTTGCACACAGTTTGGAAAAAATAACTGAAATCAGTCGCTTCCTATAACCATCAATAAGCTTCTTACACCTCTCACCCGGAATTTTGGACCACTCTTCCTTTGCAAACTGCTCCAGGTCTCTCTTACTGAAGGGCGCCTTTTCCCAACAGCAATTTTAAGATCTCTGCACAGGTGTTCAATGGGATTTAGATCTGGACTCATTGCTGGCCACTTCAGAACTCTCCAGCGCTTTGTTGCCATCCATTTCTGGGTGCTTTTTGACGTATGTGTGGGGTCATTGTCCTGCTGGAAGACCCAAGATCTCGGATGCAAACCCAGCTTTCTGACACTGGGCTCTACAGTGCGACCCAAAATCCTTTGGTAATCCTCAGATTTCATGATGCCTTGCACACATTCAAGGCACCCAGTGCCAGAGGCAGCAAAACAACCCCAAAACATCATTGAACCTCCACCATATTTCACTGTAGGTACTGTGTTCTTTTCTTTGTAGGCCTCATTCTGTTTTTGGTAAACAGTAGAATGGTGTGCTTTACCAAAAAGCTCTATCTTGGTCTCATCTGTCCACAAGACGTTTTCCCAGAAGGATTTTGGCTTACTCAAGTACATTTTGGCAAACTGTAGTCTTGCTTTTTTATGTCTCTGTGTCAGCAGTGAGGTCCTCCTGGGTCTCCAGCCATAGCGTTTCATTTCATTTAAATGTCGACGGATAGTTTGCGCTGACACTGATGCTCCCGGAGCCTGCAGGACAGATTGAATATCTTTGGAACTTGTTTGGGGCTGCTTATTCACCATCCGGACTATCCTGCGTTGCAACCTTTCATCAATTTTTCTCTTCCGTCCACCCACAGAGAGATTAGCTACAGTGCCATGGGTTGCAAACTTCTTGATAATGTTGCGCACTGTGAACAAAGGCAAATCTAGATCTCTGGAGATGGACTTGTAACCTTGAGATTGTTGATATTTTTCCACAATTTTGGTTCTCAAGTTCTCAGACAGTTCTCTTCTCCTCTTTCTGTTGTCCATGCTTAGTGTGACACACACAGACACACAATGCAAAGACTAAGTGAACTTCTCTCCTTTTTATCTGCTTTCAGGTGTGATTTTTATATTGCCCACACCTGTTACTTGCCCCAGGTGAGTTTACAGGAGCATCACATGCTTGAAACAATCTTATTTATCCACAATTTTGAAAGGGTGCCAAGAATTTTGTCCAGCCCATTTTTGGAGTTTTGTGTGACATTATGTCCAATTTGCTTTTTTCCCTCCCTTTTTTTGTTTTGTTCCAATACACACAAAGGGAATAAACAGGTGTATAGCAAAACATGTGTTACTGCAATACTTTTCTGTGAGAAATACTTGATTTTCTGGAAAAATGTCTGGGGTGCCAACAATTTCGGCCATGACTGTAAATCAATCAATTATCTGTATTCTATTATTTATTCAACAAACATTATTGCATTTCATTCTTAATTCAATTATATTTCCATTGATATATAATGTTATGGTATTACTCCAAAACAAAGTGATGTTATGATCAAACCTCAAAAATACGCTTCATCCCTCAGGAGTCGTTGTCTCGTCCGGAGAACAAACTCCCTCACAGGATGGCCTTGGCAGCTAGGAGGGCTGTGGCGCAACACGTTGGCGAGGGTGCGGATTGTTAGACGAGATACTTTGTCGATGGACCAGTTGTCGGCTTTGGTACATGGGACAATGTCTCTCTTCTATCAAATTTGGACTCCCTGGCTCGATTATGAGCCTGGCTGAATGCCTTACTGGGCGGGCAGTGTGCGATTCCATATGTTGTCGCTAAATCTGTTTTACTGGTCGGGAATGCCCCCCCCCCTTCCTTCCTTTTTACATTCTGTCTTTCTTTTTGATTTTTGATCCTTTATTCTGCTTTTGGTTATTGGTTTTCTGTTAAAAAATGGTGCTGTACTTTCTTGCGCTCTGTCATCATTGCCTCCCTTAGGGGGTCAGTCTGTTGTTTGTACTGGAACTTTGAAAAATAAAGAATTATAATAAAAAAAAACACACTTAATCCAAAAGGTTTCCACAATTTTGGCCACTGTGTAGTAATGAGCTGACCACTTTTATTTTAATTTCATTTGAAAAAATAAATCTTAACATATTGTGAATGAAGGGTTAACGCTCCCACTAATCGGCTTAAGAAAATCATCAAGCTAATGAGCAGCAGCTGTCATATTATAGGATTAGAAGCATCAGAGATCAGTTTTTAGGAATGGGCACACAGGCAAGCGTATGTCACTACACCCAGGCTCAGCACAAATCTGTATCTGTAAGCATGCCATGTAAAATCAGACAGGGTACCGTTCTTGAGAAATTATAGAATAGGTTGTCTTTTTTATATCTGCAAGAATTCCTATCTGCTACAGTAATTTATGCATGTTTTATAATATGACATAAATGTAATGGGCATTTTTATTTATATTACTTAGGGGGTTATTCCGAGAGAGGTGAAAACCAGGAGAATTGGCAGGAGACGAGAACAATCTAGACCAAATAGCCAATTTGGAAAGTGAGATAAATGGGAGAATTTTTCTGGTTTCTCTATTTTGACCTCAAATTTTCACTTTTTCAGTAATTCTCCTGAGTTTCACCTCTCTCTCTCTCTCTGAATAGCCCTTTGACAAACAGGTGGATGTCTACCTCCCTCTTCAAGTGAAACCCTCTGCTACTGAATTGCCCCTCTGCTAACTTATCCTACTCACAGGTGTCAGGTTAGATTTCATTAAGGTGTAGAATTATTGGACATTTCATTATTATAATCTAGAATGTATGTAAATTTTGGATTATAATAATTATATTGTAAAATATAAGCATAAAAAGGCAGCACAGAGACCAATTTTGGCTCAACATTAAAAAAAAGCCTATAGACGGATACGTTAAAATGTTACATTTTCTCAAATCAGAAAGTCACTCAAGAGCTCCTATTAACATACCTCAATACGGAATGCACCTGTAAACACGTAACATAATGACTATTTCCTACATATTTATTTTCTGTTAATCTGTATATTTGTGTTTTTTTTAATATCTTGCATTGTATTACTTTGTATTTCTATAACAACTGTAACATTTTAATGTTCTTGAACCCAGGACATACTTGAAAACGAGAGAAATCTCAATGTATCCTTCCTGGTAAAATCCTTTATAATAAATAAACATCAAAAAAGTGTGGGCAGAGACCTAAACAGGGCAGATCTAACAAACATGACCCTTTAATTTCAAATATCAAAGTGAGCTGAGTGCCACTTCTCCTCCTTCCCTTCTCCATTCACTTTGGGTTTCCCAGCAGCTGTGACAGCCATCCAAAGTGTGGGGCTTTCTACCTCCCAGAAGACTTCAATCAGCTAGTGCTGGACAGCCTTCGAGGGTTCCGATCGGCACTGCATATGATCCCCCCCACCAGTTTTAAACTTAGAATATCCCTGTAGAGCAGGGGTCAGCAACCTTGGTCCATATATAGAAACAAATCCTGCCTGAGCCCCGCGGTAAGAAAGCAGATTGTACAACAAATGCTTATGCCGAAAATTGAATACGGAGATGTATTGTATGCAGCTGCTCCCCAAATGCACCTTCATAAACTTACTACATTGTATAACTCATTTTGCCACTTTGTGCTACAATGTAACTACATGTCCCACCATTGTGACATGTTAAAAGAGCTAAACTGGCCGTATCTGGAATCTAGATGCACCCTTCACCTTTCCAACTTGGTGTTTAAGAGCTTTTCTGGGAAGCTACCACCCTACCTGAATATAATGCTTCCCCCAGCAGTTCCCTCATCCTATAACCTCCAATCCAGCACCTTACTTGCAATACAAAAAGAAAGTGGCTCGATCCTCATTTTGCTACAGAGCACCACAATTATGGAATAACCTCCCAGACGCCATCAAATCTTCCCCCAGTCTAAAGTCACTTAAGAGATCTCTATTAACATACCTCAATACAGAATGCACCTGTAAACATGTAACATAGTGACTATATACAGAATGTACCTGTAAACATGCAACATAGTGAATATATTTCTTACATATTTATTTTTTGTTAATCTGTATATTTGTGTTGTATTTTAATATCTTAATTACTTTGTATTTCTGTAACAACTGTAACAATTCAATGCTCTTGAACCCAGGACACTTGAAAACAAGAGAAAACTCAATGTATTCTTCCTGGTAAAATACTTTATAAATAAATAAATATATTTTGGAACTAAACCATCCATGAGGCTCAGCCATCCTAATGAGTGCCGGAGCATCATATTAGATGTAGTTCCAAAATAACTGAGGGGGCCAAGGTTGCTAAATCCTGATTTAGAGTGTGCCTTTGCACTTCCCTTTTTCATGACTAGTCTACTAATATTACAAATCCTGTGGATAATACTTACTAATTACACATTCCATTTCTCCATCTTTAATTAATAATTATATTTTGAAATTAGTTTATTGCATTTTGTGCACCTATTTCTCCTTATTCCCCATTGTTTCCCCAGTTCATACCCAGGAGTAAGAGCTTCACAGTCTTGGCGTCTTTTGCTGCATCTTCTTGCAGTTTCTTCTCCAGTTCCCGGGATCTCTTTGCCAGCTCTTTATCTTCTGCACTGGCACCACTGCCCATCTCTGAATTATTTTCTCCTACGTCCAAGTCCTCTGACAACTCCAACTCCTGCGATGTGGATCTCTGCGTCTTTCCGTCCAGCTCTGAGGATCTCTGAGCCCCCTACTTCAAATGTGCCTTATCTCTATACCCCGATCTATAGAACTAACAATGTTTTCTAATCCTGAAATCAACTCAATTCTCAATTGTCCTGTTCTGATTCTAGTGACTCTCTGTCTGTCCTAGCTTTACATTTTCTTCTTCCAAACTTTATATCCAGCTGCTATAACCCTATATATCTGCTTTTCTGTTTTTGTCACCAGTACTGCTCACTCTTACCACCACTTTCAATTGCCCCTGGATTACTATTTTTATATGCCATTATTTCAGACCTTCCTTATTGAGCAGCATCTCCCTGTAATAAGCCTTCCACCTCTCTCTCTTTTCTTTTACTATCCCTCTCGATCCACTTCTTGCTCCCCTCTGGCTTTCTCTGATGTCTGTAGGATGCTTTCCTTGGGATGAAAGATTACCAACTGTCACCTGATTTGAGCAATCGTATTAGAGTTTTAGAGCTTAGAGCTAAAGGTGGAGGATGGTTGTATGCAGCAAATACCAGCGTTAAGAAGAATCAGAACTGATGCAAGGTGGACTATATGTGGTGCTTGGACTGCTAGAATTCTCTGGACTCATTCACCACTCGAGTAACTCCAACTGCTGTAGAAAATGTAGTGTGAAGCTTATGATGACTGAGTATGGCATTCGAGTCATGATTTCAATTTTAGAATGAATTGTTTCTTTCTCATATAATATTCCAAAAAGAAATGTTGCTTCAGCGCCAAACTCCCTGTCACACTTCGCTACATGTAAGTGTTACAGTTTAATTGAGCAATCATCGGCTCTGGGTCATATGCAATGTACTTGGCTGCTAGGAATGGTGGTTAGTGGTTGCAGGATGAAAGCATCTGTTGTAAATAGATCCCTCTCCCCACGGAATAGTTCTCCAGGTCTTATCAGATGACCAACAGATAAAAATACCCATATTCCTCTGTGGTGCTTTTTCCTCTTAGACCAATTATACAGATACCAGAATTGTTTAACAATGCCAGCTCTCTACACCCTGGCACATAAAATGCTCTGCCCCCTGACACTTGCTGTGCCAGTCACTAGGGCATGCTGATTCAATGTGACAGGTAACAACTGCTTCTAATCCACAGCTCGTATCGCCAGGATCTCCTGATACAGGAATCAAACGTCTGCATT